>SSSI01006250.1:0-25084 GCA_004796505.1 Oryzaephilus surinamensis
AACTTACAAATTGGGGAAAGTTTACAGCGTTTAATTTTGGAAAGTTTTTTAATAAAGTACAAAACATAACCTGGAAATTAACAATTCAATTACTGTTTTTTTGGTGTTAGATTGTACTTACAGTTGGAATTTAAAGAGAGGATATTAAATAGTTTTTGTAGAATATAAAATTAATAAAATTGTATAGATAAAAAAAATCAATAAATGTGTTTAATTTCAAAATTGTTGACAAACAAAAATGTCAACAAACAACCCTTCCGAAAACCGACATTTTAAATTATTTTCATATAGGCAACCAACAATATAAATACAAACAACATGCAAAAATTTGTTCATTTGCAGAAAAAAACAATTTATATTAAAATAATTAATGATTTATAATTAATTTTATACTCAGACGTTTTTCAAATAAAAGTCTTATAGTAGAGTATTGTTTATTTATTAATAAGTACAACCTTTAAATAATAAGAATGCAACAATATTATCACAGTAAAAAAAATTAAATCAAATCAATTGGATGATTTGGATGCCCTTTTAACTCCCATATACTAGCAGACAATCTTCTAGTTTGTTCCAAGACACATTGTGCTGTTACTAAACCTAAATGTACACAAAATAATTCATAACATTTAATTTTATTTGGTGCCATTTTCGGAAAACACATTTCTTTCAATTTACTGGAAAAAACCCTGAATTAACAAAAATATTCTTAATCGTATTTTAAATCATTACTGATAGAAATCTTGACACAAAATCCCGGGTAACGGCAACGAATTATTGTTATTTGCTGTTGGAAAAACAGTTGGTTTTAACGGAGCTCCAGTATTGTCTTCAAACCACACAAAATACGCATAATTAAATATTGTATCCTTCCACATTAACGCCATATTGCCATCCTGTAGATAATTCCTGGCAAATTTCACCATCGACCAGATTTTCTGAGCTGTAAAACTGGTTTCTTCTAAATTTGGATCCAATGCAGGCATTGTAACACGATGACTAGTTCGGTCAATGTACAAAAAATGTACCAAACCAGGAAATTCTTCCAAATACTTTTTGATTGTTAAAGAATCTCTAGTAAACATTTATTAAGGATATGAATTAGCAAAAAACTAAATGATGATAGTGACTTTAGAATGAATGAAAAGGATATGATCCAAGTGAAAAGTTTTTCAAACATTTCGCTTTGAAAAAATCATCAAACATCTTCAATTTTCCATGCACGATTTTACCAGCTTCAGCCACAAATCGTTCACTAGTTGCCATATTACGATCATCAATTGCTGTTAGATTTAACAATTCTTTTAAATTCTCCAGGAAACCTAAATTTAGCGTCTCCGCACGCAGAAGAGCTTCATCTGATGAATTTTTCAAAAATTCCATGTACTTTTTTTTAATAACATCCCATTTACGTGTTAGTTGTTTATGGCAAGTTTCAATATTCTTGTTTTTACATTTTTTTAAGCTGTCGTTCAGCTTTTTTGTAGCTAAATCTAAATTATCGAATGCTGGCTGTAAGATTTCCTTATCACGTTGGATTTGTATTAATTGCATTGTATGCAAATGACAAAAAGTTTCATATAAACTTGCTGCAACGGCCGCATTACCGACTTCCACCAAATATACCAATTCAACACCATCATTTAACTGTAAAATATGAATCTGGTGTGGAAGACACTTTGGTTGTGGTTCTGGACCGGATAAAAGTATCTGAAAACTGTTTAAACTCAATTCGCGACTGGCGTGACATAAAATTGTACAAAATAAAATATCGGCACTGGATAATTCTTTAGCACTTTGACTTGAATAAAGCGATAAGAACTTATTTTGTACTAGGATTAAAGCATGGACTTTATTACAGTCGATTTTTGGTATTAAACGATCCACGGATTCACGTAAAGCTTCTACAGTGGCAGAACTTAAATCGGGATTTATGATTAATTGTTCAATTGCTTCAATAAACATGAATTGTTCACTTTCGTACAAACTGTGCCAGCTGTTGATTAGTTTAGCTGCCAAATTGGCCTTTTCTTGGTTTAATTTAAGTCTGTAAATCAAAGTTTAAAGGTATATTGTAGTTTATTCGTCGTTTACGTACTGATATACGTCTGGGCCGCATAAATATCGTACAATAGTCACAGAAACGTTCAAAACACGTTTCATACTTGTTACATCCTCATTGCTTATACTAACAAATAAATATCCCATGTACTAAAAGTAAATTTATTAAGTTTTACTGGAATACGTTTAAGTTATTATTAGGGCTAACATCATCGAAATATATATTTAAATCCTTCTGACATTGTATGGAAGTATAGGAATTACCAAATTGGCAGTTCATGATACGATGCGATGTAATTATCGGCGAAAATAGTTGTACGACAATATTATTATCAATGGAAGTTGCATTTTCCTCACGAGTTTCAATCAATTTATGTTTAAATGCAAATTCTGTAATGTGCTCCACAAATTTTTTATTGTATTTTGTGAAAACGATGTCGTTTAAATGATCAAATATCAACAAGCATTCCATTTTGTTAATGAGAGTTTTATAAAATATAGAAAAAATTTTTAAAACTGTATTGATTTTTTTTGTTATGAAAAGTTAGGTTATATTGACTTATTTTTTTTCTATAAAACTGTGAAATTTTATATTCAAATAGGCCAATAAACAGTTAAATGCTTAACCACGTGACCTCTGCACTTATTTTCCATTTACTCTGAGTCTTACTCCGAATAGACGGAGTAATACTCTGTAAGACTTGGAGTAACCTCGTACTTTTCTATCTCACTTTAACATTGCAAGTTAGAAAAAGACAAAGAACAAAAAGTCTTTATATCGAACACACGGAAAAGGAAGTTTTGTTGATTTGGTGGTCAATGTCACTTTGCCATGTTATCTTAAAAGTTTATTTAGTATTTGTTATTTATTGTTAAATTTCCATACACATGCAATAATAGTTTACAATTTTGTAATACATTCGAACAAGATAACATAAATGCCATCAAACTGTCTCATTTCATTTATATTTAACAGTTATTAATTCAACCATACTAAACATTAAACAATGTCTTTGTCTGGAAGTACTGGAAGTCCAAGTAAAGAATCCTCTGTTAGTGGCGGCAGTCTAAATGGCAGTGATAACAATTTACCGCGTGATTTCAGTAAATTATCCTTATTTTCTGCTGGTTCGACTGTTTCATCACAAGATGAACATTTCCGTGCAGAAGGATACGCTGAACACAGTTTATTGTGTATGAAAAACTATTTACAAGCTGGAAAACTGTGTGATGTAACATTGATAGCTGGTACGAATGGTAAACGAGTACGTGCCCATCGATTGGTACTGTCAGCAGCTAGTGAATACTTTTCAGCAATGTTTACAGGCAGTTTACGTGATTCTGAAGAATCTGAGATCACGTTAATGGACGTAAATGGGGACGTTTTACAAGCCGTTGTTAATTATTGTTATACAGGAACGATAGAAATACGTGAAGACAATGTTGAAACATTATTATCGACGTCTTGTTTAATGTTATTACATGAAGTCGTCGAGGCTTGTTCCCGTTTCCTGGCAAATCAATTACATCCAAGCAATTGTTTAGGAATTGCCGTATTTGCTGAACATCAATCATGTAAAAGTTTATTACAACAAGCTGAATCGTATACAAGTGAACATTTTATGCAAGTTATTAAAAATCAGGAATTTTTACAATTAAATATCGAACAAATGTGCACGTTACTAAATAATGATGATTTAAATGTACCGAACGAAGAACATATATTCCAAGCTGTAATGTTATGGATTTTGCACGATAAACCGCAACGTCAACAATACATCAGCGATTTATTAAGTTTAGTTAAACTGCCATTATTGTCTGCCAGTTTCCTGATCGATAATATTGAACCGGTGTGCGAAAATGAACCAGTTTGTCAGAAACTAATTATGGAAGCTATGAAATGGCATTTATTGCCTGAAAGGCGACTGCAAATGACTTCGATTCGTACTAGACCGCGAAAAGCAACGTTGGGGAAGTTGTTGGTTGTTGGTGGAATGGACAAATATAAAGGAGCAACAACAATTGAAAGTTACGATCCACGATGTGATGTATGGACGGTTGCATATCATATGAGTGGAAGACGATTACAATTTGGAATCGCTCTAATGGCAGATAAGTACGTAAAAACATTGTAAATCATTGATTTATTGTTTAATTTAATTACAATAGTGCCCTCTATTGTTGTTCACCCCAAACAAAAGTTTAGTATAGTTTAAATCAGGTAGATGTCACCACTTTTCAGATTACTGGTGGTTGGCGGACGAGATGGCTTAAAAACGCTGAATATAATGGAATGTTTAGATTTAGAATCGGGCAATTGGACACAATTTCAACCAATGAACACGCATCGGCATGGTTTAGGTGTTGCCGTCTTAGGTGGTACATTGTATGCTGTTGGCGGTCACGATGGTTGGAGTTATTTGAATACAGTGGAAAGATGGGATCCGGCAACACGTTCCTGGCAATATGTGGCCCCAATGCAAAATCAACGTTGTTCAGCCGGAATAGCCGTACTAAATGGTAAATTGTATGCAGTTGGTGGCCGGGATGGCACCTCATGCTTGCGTACAGTTGAATGTTATGATCCGCATACGAACAAATGGCAAATGGTGGCACCGTTGACACGTCGTAGAGGTGGTGTGGGGGTGGCTGTTGTAAATGGTTGTTTGTATGCAATGGGTGGACAAGATGCGCCAGCAAATAATCCAGCGGCGTCGCGTTTCGATTGTGTGGAACGGTACGATCCTAGTACGGACAGTTGGACACAGGTGGCGCCGTTGTCGAGTAAACGAGACGCCGTGGCGGCTTGTTTATTTGGTGATAAATTGTACGCAATTGGTGGATACGATGGTAGCCATTATTTGAATACAGTTGAACAATATGATCCAAATTCGAATGAATGGAATTGTTGTGCACAATTGATAACCGGTCGAGCAGGTGCTTGTGTTATTGCTGTAAGCAATAATATACAACTAAAAGAATGAAATTTGTTGCTTTTTAAAGACTGAATTGAATCAAAATATTGTTTCGTTTATTTAGTTCCTTGAATCTAAATTTATTTTATACTACCTACTTTCTATGCATTTTTTTTATACAATGAATTATTCATTCCTTTAAAGACAAGTAATTCTCAGTATCTGTGTATATTTAGTACTATTTTATGCATGAAATTTATCCTGTGATAAAAGTTTTTGTAATATTTTCATGTTGCAGGAATTACATTTTATTATTTATACTAAGCAATTAATGTGATAGTTTGTACGGATATTTCTTTATACAAAAAAACATTATACTTATTCAAATTGTGCGTTTCATTTAAAAATAAAAAATTTTAATATATTTGAATATGTTTTATTTGCATGATTTGTTAATTGCCTAATTATAATTTTATTTGATTTTGTTTGGGAGAGATGGCGTTGTTGTTTGCTTGGCGAGTTGCCTATTGTTGAACTTACAAATGGAATTCGTGACATTTATTTGATATTTTCAATTTTCCTTATAAAAAAAAATTTCCATTCCATTAATAAAATGCATATATTGTACTTATAAAGAATGAATACGGAAATAGAAGAAAACATTCGTAAAAATGTATTGTGGTCACAATTGCCACCACATATAAAACAGGTAAATTAATTGTTTACATTCTAATTTGTTTACCTAATATGTGGCCCCATTTTTATCTTAATTGTTTTCTAGATACTAAGTAATTCTTGTAAGGAATATGAACGGTGTATAATTGCATTCAGTATTAAGAATCAATTACGTTATCGTGGAAATTTAGGTTCGCTTAAATTTTCTTCCAATTAACAATGTTTTTATATTAAAAAATTGTACATTTTTAGTACGACATGTTTTTCGCGATGAAAAACGTTATTATGAACGTGTGGTTGCTTATAGCCGTGAACGGCTCATGCTGTTCCCATACCATTTGGCCGATATGATTGTAAAAGGATTAAGAATGACACCATTTAATTACTACATATCAGTTGTGGAACGTTTAATGCAAGCTGAAAAAAGTTACGATACGTTGCCGAATTTCACAGCAGCCGATTGTATGTTATTCTATAATTAAACATTTTCATATAATCATTGGTTGGCATTTAAAGGTCTTCGTTTGCTTGGTATTGGCCGTAACGAATACATAGAATTAATGAACCGGTCTAGATCGAATCGGGGACGGTTGTTTGGTAGAAAAAACGTACGCGGTTTATTGCCGAGAGTGCCATGCGACGTCCATATCGAACCATGGTGGCGGGTTGAAGTCGGTTTGGTGTTGGAAGACGATATAAAAGTATTTAAACAATCATCTATTTAATTTTTATATTCAATTGTTGTTTATAGATGGTAAACGAAGAGGAATTGGCCGTTATTGATAAACTTATCGACTTGGGATCGCAAAATGCTGGCGAACTAAACTATAATGTTGTACTTAGTTTATATAAAAAGGGATTGATTTATTTAGATGTACCTATAACTAGTGTAGATCGTGTCCAAGTACCCCCTTTGCAAGGTTTCGTGATGAATAGAATACTGGGTGATTATTTTGAAACGCTTTTATACAAGATATTCGTTTCTATCGATGAACATACAACCGTTGGCGAGGTTTGATGACTTTTAAGTCGATTTTGTTAACGTTCATGGAATATTTTTCGTTTCAGCTTGCTAATGTTTTAGAAGTAGATACAGAATTAGTTAAACAAGCTGTTTCATTGTATTGTAGATTACAATTTGCACGTAAATTGAATGCAGAAACAGAACAAGATCGAATTAAACGGCATCCATCGTGGCTAAATATACCAACATCAAATATAAAGTGAAAGATTAAATTACAAATTGTTTACTTTATTGTAAAAATTGTTTGTTTTAGTCGTAAAAGTGTCGATATAACACCATTAACATTAAATTTATTGGAAAACGACAAACTAATCGATTGCCAAGACTTACAATCACCACAAAATGAAACACCAGACAGTCCCCAACAAACAAATAATAAAAAAATCGGACAACGTATTGCATTTTTATTCGATTCAACATTAACAGCATTTTTAATGATGGGCAATTTATCGCCCGGTTTAAAAAAACATGCTGTCACAATGTTTGAAGTTGGTAAATTGTGTGACGAGAGTTTGGATAGTTTTCTTGCTGAATTGGAAAAAGTCAGTGCATTGGATGGTGATGGGGAGGGTGAGGCGAGACGTTTTTTCGATCATGCCGTTATATTGCGTTCAACTGTATTGGCATTAAGAAAATTGCCGAGTGTTGGATTAGATTTAGTGCGTTTGGAAAGTTTGCATTCATTGGACGAGGCCACGTGTCTCAGATTGTTGCAGAAAAAATACAAGTAAACTGCGTTTAACGTCTTTTTTTACAACTTTTATATACTTGTGTCCTATTTTGAATTTAGATTGTTGGTGTCGATGGCTCCGTTGAGCCGTGAAGTACGTCCAGTTGTTAGTTTATCACCGCCACATTTGGGACCAGCTGTACCTGAAGTAAATTCCTTATGGTTTAAATTATTTTTATATCATATGACCGGTTACGGTCCACCGTCGTTGTTATTGAAAAAAGGCACCGAATTAAAACAATTGCCACGTTTATTTTTGGGGTTTTCACGTTTATTAGTTACATCATGGTTACATGAACCGGCCGTTATACCAATATCGAATATATTGTACGTAAATGCAGCTTTACAATTTTCGCCAGTACTTATACAAGCTTATGGTGTACATCAGCCGGCCCAAATCCATATAATTCCATTTCCAATAACGAATAATTCCACAACAACAACAACAAATTCAGTGAATAATATCGATACACCGACCGATTTGTTGTTTAAAAATCATCCAGTTATAAAATGTTTATCAGAATTTATTGATATTGAACACAATTGTGGTTATTTAACGTTTACGAATATTGGCGTATTGGATTTTGGTTGTAGAAATAATAAAGAACGTACAGTACGTTTAGGTGGACGTAATTTAACGAATAAATTACATGGTAGTAGTGGTACGGCAAAGAAATCAAATGATAATAATAATGAACCAACGTCGATAAGTAATGAGAATTTTAGTTTTACAAAAATTGAAAATAAATTACAATCACCAGTTGAATCACATTTTGCTTTAACACCAACAACAACAAATAGCAGTGAATCATCGTCACCGGCGAATGGTTTTACAAGTAAAGAGGGTGCCGATTTATTGGAAGAAGAATTACATCAATTGGAAGAACAACAGGAATCGAATAATAGTAAATTGGAATTGAATTTGTTGCATTCATCGCCATCTATTGAGACATTAACGAGTCCAATGGATGAAAATATTAGTATGTTTTCCGTGGAGGAAAAACAACCAACCGAATTAAAGAAAAATGAAACAGAAGATCGAGCCGAAGTGAGTAATTTGTTGTTTTTTTATTATTTATCAAGTTTGATTTTTACTTTTTTTTTTCGTTGTTTATTCAAAATCAAACATAATAGATAAATGACTCATACAGTTTGAAGTGTGTTTTTAAACTAGTTTTTATAATTAAAAATAGGTTTGGACCCTATTAGATTGTCATTTTGGCGTACCATTGTTTGATGTAAATGCAAATACTAAAATCTGTGATAATATTGTTAGTGGTGGCTTAACACAAACTAACAGGTAGTTGATTTTCATTCATTTTCAAAAAATTTCCATTGTAATCATCATTTTATTCGTACAGTTTGGAGCAATTGGTGGAATCGAGTCGGCAACTGGGCACATTATTATTAGATTTTATATCACAATGTCAGTATTATCCTGGTGAAAATATGGAAATTATGAAAAGAGGCCGTTTAGTACCGTTGCCACGTTATAATTTAGTTTTTGATAATGGAAAAGTGAATGAATGGATAGGAAAGTAATATTTTAACGCAATATTTAATCATTTACACATCACGATATTTTTTTTTATTTTTCGATGTAGAAAGCTTGTAATTAACAATTGTACATTCCATTTTAAGAATCAAACAAATGTGTATAAATAATTAAAATAAATACAGTTCAAGGAATAAAAAAATAGCGAGTACATTCATGATTGAGAGTACTCGTTATTTTACTTATTTCTAACAAAGTCAATATTTTCATTTTGTAAAGTTTTATTTTATTTATGAATTTGTTATAAATTAATAATAAATATATTAGATTAATTAAAAAACAAGGAAATTTTTTATTTCTCAATAAATATAAGTAATAAACTCGACTGGATTTCCTTATTTTGTATACTAATACGTCTTATTATTTCAATCACAGTTTAAATAGCCGGTTCAGTCGGTCTTTCTTCTAAACATTGCTTGTGCAACAAGCGCAACTTGAAAAATTTCTGATATTCATGTTTTTGTGGTGCTGAAGCTGGTAAATAATGTCCACCACCGTGTCGTACAATAACTGGCTCTTCAAAACAATTACTTAAAGCTTCGCTCATTTCTAAAGAATAGAATTAAATTGTTACAATTTAAAAAAAATGTAATTTACCCAACCTGTTGGAATAACTTTATCAGTTTCTCCAAAAATATGCAAACTAGGTAAATTAATTCGATCGTTATAATATTTTAAGTGTGGTAAACAACCAGATTTGAAACCAGATGCCATTATAGCAAAATTAAATTGGAATTTACATACTAAAACATTGGAAATTTAGTAAAATATTGCATAAAAAGACAAAAGTGGAATTGTAGTTGATTTACAGCCTTTTTGTTGTAAGTCGCACAATAGTCCAGCAAAACAAGCACCCTGTGAAAAGCCTAGAATTCCATCGAATCCTCCTTCACGTTCAAAAACGTCTTCAATCAACTTTAAAGACTGTTCAAAACCAATTGCTGGGCCCCCTTTTCTTATACCACGATAAGTGTTGTCATCTCTATTAAAAAACCAACCATACTGTTCCTCGTCTTGGCCCTGACCAATATCCATATTTTCCGTAATTTCATCCACTAAAAGCACTTTGTGGGGTGCTGTTATGTACGTAAATTCGGCCCATTTATGTACCACTTTCCGAAATGAACCAGTTTTCATATAAAACACATCGGCATTCTGTCGATAGCCGTGCAAAGCAAGGATTTTTAACTTTGGCATTATTCTTTCACCTGTACAACACGTCTCTTTTGATTCTTGGGACATTTTTTAAGAAAACAAGTACATAGGAAAATTTTTGAATGGAAAATTTTAGGTTAGAATACAATTGAAAACGAAAAACTGTAATTACAGTATTCTGTAATCCAGTATTTACCCAAACCACATAATAGATGTCAGTGTTGTGGAAAATTGTAAATAATAAATATAAACATTTATAAAAATTATTATAATTAAAATAATGAAATTAGATAAAATTTGTCGAACATGTTTAATGGAAAAAGCCAATCTTCGTTCATTATTCGAAGCGTGTATAGCAAATATGTTAATGTCTTGTGCTTCAATTCAAGTATAAATAAGCATAACCTTACTGGTGGGCCCCAATTTCTAAAAAACCTTATTTTAGGTGATAAACGGAGATGGTTTACCCCATCAAATTTGTACACAATGTCTTCAAAATGTAAATCGTGCATACAGTTTTAAACAGTTGTGTGAAAAATCTGACACAACTTTAAGACAATATGTTAACACTTTACAACCAATTGATACAACATCAACGATTCAAAACATAATAAATGACGTCAAAAGTGATATATTTAACAGTACGGAAGTATTACAACAGTCCAGTATATTTCAAGATATATTTAATGATGCCACAACACATTCTTTGGTGGAAAATTTTACAAATCAAAATGCGAATACAGTTGTCTCTGATTTGGCTGAAACCATGCAAAGTTTACAAACTATTGCCGAACAATGTTTACCAGATACATGGGACACTGATGCCCAACTAGTGTCTTGTTCGAATAATTCAGAAGAAACGCATTTAAATGCATTTAGTTTAACACAAGACTTGTATACGATTCCACAACAAGAAAACAAATATTTTTGTACAATTTGCACGAAAATTTTTAACACTAACGTCGATTTGGATAAACATCTTATAGAACATCAATTGGAAAAGAGTATAGACCAGTTTGAGAGCAAAAAATACAAGAAATTTTTCTGCAATGTATACAAAAAAACTGGAAACAGTACAAAAATTACTAATTCTTGTTTTGTAGATTTGCGATCGTGATTTCGGTGATGGAAAATTCTTAAAAAAACATTTAAAAGACGTTCATTATATAAATGACACACCACAAGAATTAGAAAGGAAACATATTTGTAATATTTGTGGAAAAAGTTATAAACAACATAAATTATTAATGGTTCATATGCGAATCCATACTGGGGAACGTCCATTTCGTTGCGAATTATGTGGACGAACATTTTCTTTATCCAGTTCATTACATAAACATAAAAACGTACACAAAATGGAGAAAAAATACAATTGCAACATTTGTGGAAGGAAATTCAATCAATCGTCGAATTTAAATGCACATTTACAAATACATACTGGTGAAAAACCGTACAGTTGTACGATATGTGAGAAAATGTTTTATACTAGCACAAATTTAGAAGTGCATATGCGTGTTCATACCGGCATTAAACCGTATACTTGTACATTTTGTGAACAATCATATGCAAGTATGTTTTTTTAAGCAATTTTCGTCGAACAAAAATTATTAAACGAATTCTTTTTAGCGAGTACACAATTAAAGAAACATATTATGGTGCATACTGGCGAAAAACCGTATCCTTGTTGGCAATGTGGCAAATCGTTTCGTAGAAAAGAGACAAGAGACACACATTTACGTTATCATACTGGCGAACGGCCGTATTCGTGTAGTTTGTGCGAGAAAAAATACATTGCAGCCAGCCATTTGCGAGTAAAAAGACGAAAATTGCGGTTTTCGCTTGATTTTATTTAAATTTTTTTAGGTGCATATGAAAACGCATACGAACACTCGCAACCACGAATGTGTTTATTGTTTACGTAAATTTTTGGATGCGAAAACTTTACGTTATCATATAATGACACATACTGGAGAAAAACCATATATATGTCAAATATGTGGTAAACAATTCACCCAACCAAGTGGTTTGAAAACGCATTCAAGAAATTGTAGTAAATAAGTTCAAAATTTACATTTTCTTATCTAATCTATTGTTGTTTCAATTTTTTTTTAACCACACCTAAAAATGCGCATAATTTGTTTACATATCACTAAAGATAACAACGGGAAGTGTAGTAAAATGTTAAAAAATCATTTTATAATTGTGAGTAATTGAAACAAAATGACTAACGAATTAAATCGCGACAAAATCGCGAAAATATCATTGGAAAAGTTTGAAAGTAAAGAACAAATTTTGTACGATTTTGATAAAAGTAAAAATTTGAATGATATTATTATAGATGTATGTAAAATACTGAACAAAGTAAGTGTATAATGGACATTTTAATTCAATTATATGAAATTTCGTTCAATTTAAGCCGGAATCATTAATATTTGGTTTAAAAAATCAATATACGAAAAACAAACCGGGCTACTATTACATTTCACCGGAAAATTTGCACAAAGTCGACCATTCTGATTGTTTAAAACTGGTTTATTCGGTTCGTTATTATGTGGAGACGTTTTTTAAAGAACTTGATGGTGTTGCTGAAGACAAATTCTTCGATGATATTTTAGAATTAAGCACCGATCCGGAATTTGTGAAGGAATTAGGTAATTAATGCTATAGTTATGCAACCAACAATTCAATAAAATTTAAATTCTTAGAAAGAACTAATCGTATCGATGATTTATTGAACGTTTTTATAAGAAAAGAAGTCAAAAGTCGACACAATAAAGCCTGTTTACTCAGCATCATACATTTATTCAAGTATGATTTAATAAAAAAAACTGAACCGAATTTTTTAACGAAAATTTTTCGTATTATAAAAGACGATGATTCTTCACCAGAAGTTGTTGGCTATTCGTTTTCCGTTTTACATAAAATATTGGTGAACAAATCAACAGTTTTCAATAAATGGAAGGAAGAAGTATAAATTACAGATTTGTTAATGAAATTATTGAAACCGTTGTTTATTTTTAGATTATAAAAACGATTCCAATAACAAAAATAATTCCATTCCTTTGGAATGAAGAAACGTACGATTTGCAATATGGGGCACTATTGTTGATAAATACAATAATAAAATGTTGTAAAAATGATAAACGTAAACAATTAATTAAGGAAATGAATCAGAAAACGAATCGACAGTATATTTATAAGCATATTATCGAACAAGGTGGAAATAAAATTGACAAATTGTTACAACACCAGCTTTATGTTTGCCAAACTTATCTTTTAAGGTAACAAACAACAAAAAAGTCAATAAAAAATGTATTAAACAGAGATTTTCCGTTAGTTTGTACAACGACGCGTTAAATACTTCCATTAGTTTGGACAATAATCCATATTTTAATCGAGAAGATTACGAATTAACTGATGTTGAAATGAAACGACACTCGATTTTAATGGATTTCGATGAAAATAATGATGGAATTCGTAAATTTGCATCAATAGAAACCATGTTCAATCACGACATGGATGGAAGGCACGTTAAAACGATAAAATAACGTTGGAATAATTTTTTTCGGTTGTAGATTGTCGTTGGCAACGATTAATTCTTCGCGAAGCAGTTCTTCAGAAAACTATAAACGCTCTTACAGTGAATCTGATGTGAAAATCAACGAAATCAGTTTACTAACTACGGAAGTTCTTAGTAAATAATTGTAAAATTTCCATAATAAATTCAAAATAAAATAAAATATCGTTGCAGAACACTACAAAAAATTCCACGCGGAGAATTTCTATCAGTCACAAATTGAAGAGCAAATTTACCAACCGGGAATATTTGCAACCAGTGAACGTATTGTACAAATGTTGGCGAAAATTTTACACATTGGCTTAGAACCGGAAAAATCGAACACTTTTTACCAACCGTTGGTTTTCAACTGTTCATCAAAACAATCGTTTTTCCACGAACTGTTTTCACGTACAATGTGGCTGTTGTCGAAAACAAGACGTGAAATGAAAGTATCAACAATCAGTGATTATCAAAAAGTGATGAACGTTCTAGATAAACAAATCAGAATCGTTTTACAAAAACGTCCAATGGATTTTAAAATGTTAACAAACGAAATGTCGCACGTTTCGTTTGATGTGGTGCAAAAATGTTGGCAAATTGAATACGAAATGGAATTGAATAATGTTATTAATAAAAATCCGGCTATACAAGATGTGAAAAAGGAATTAATTAAAGAGAATGAAAAGTATATATTTCAGCAACGTGTTAATTGTTTGATAAATGGAAATAGTTTTATAAAAGTCTTGGAAAAGGTGGGCAATATTTTATTTATTATAACACAAAATAGACAATTTTCTTGTAGAAAACACATGGATATATGTTTGTTCGATTGTCAGATAATCAAAAACAATTAATTGTATGTGATTTTAATTATAAATTGCAAAAAATAGTGGAAAATACCTCAAAAACGTATAATATATCAGATTTAACACATATTGCAGTAGGAAAAAATTGCGATCATTCAATATTGTAATTAAAATTAGGA
The DNA here is from genome assembly GCA_004796505.1 of Oryzaephilus surinamensis. Lineage (NCBI taxonomy): Eukaryota > Metazoa > Arthropoda > Insecta > Coleoptera > Silvanidae > Oryzaephilus > Oryzaephilus surinamensis. The sequence goes on from SSSI01006250.1 coordinate 14,660, forward strand.
GTATTTTTATATTTGATAAAAAGAAAATCGTTTTTAGGTGTGCAAATCCTTGCCTGGCTTTCGCTGTAATCCAACAAAACTTCGAACGTATTAAATTTATTGCAAAAGATGAACGCACAGCAAGTTATTGGATAGATGCATTCAGTTTATTATTAGGATTTAAAGAACGCAGCCGTTTTTATAAAGACGAATTAAATGAATTAGTTAATATGGATGTTAAATTGAAATTAATTGAATTACAAACAGTGCAAATACCAAATAGTCCACCAGTTACACCGAATTATCCACCATTAGCCAGACCACCGTTACCACCAAAACCAAAATTCAAACAATATAAATAGATTGTAGTTTAATTTATTTTTATAATGGACATTTTTTAATAAATTTAAAATTGCCGCAATTTAAATAAGCCACGCCCTCTATTTTTTACTTGAGAAACTAAATAGTGTGGTTATATTCTCGGCAAGAATTTTAAAGAAAAAATTAATTAATTTGATACTTAATGTATTTAACAGAATTTATAACTACATATTTACTTCTAAATACAATTTACTGCTTTGATTTCTTGGGTTTGAATGTAAAATATGCAATCAACAGACCTACACCAACATAAGTAGCCAAAGCAACCTAAAATAATTAAACAATTAGTCAATATTATGAATTTAATTTGTTTTTAAGTACATTGGCTCGTCCCCTCAATGTTTGACCATTAAATATTTTACTAATGCCTGTTAATTTTGATTCGTCTACTGGTGAATCGCCTGCCATTTTCTAAAAAACCATTTTATTCGTACAATAAACGTATAAAATAGATAATTTAATTTATTTTAAACAACTTACTTTGTGATTTTTTTGTTAAATTTGATAATTTTAACAGAATAACCTTTCTACGGGACAAAAAATTGCGAATGTATCAAAGTACGACAAAATTCACGAAAATTTACAATGTGATAGAAAAGGATGGTCGATAATAGGTAAAGAGTGCCCAACAAGATTATCGATGTTATGTAAGTTGACGAACAATTGCACCAACACAACGTTACGAAATATTACCAAATGGGTTATTTTATGAATTTAAAATAAATTGCAATCGCTGCTATTGTTAAATAGGTCGCAAGTGCTACCTACAAGTCAAAAATTGAAAATACTTTATTATTAATAAATAGAACATACATTGGCACGTCCTCTTATTGTAGTTGAGTTAAAATATTTGGAAAGACCTTTTAATGATTCTTGTTCTTCTGAAGTCATTATGACTTATTGATAAAAAAATGTCGAATTAAATTTATGGCCAACTTAATTTATTTTTATAATTTGTTTTAAATTGGTGACCTCTATTTGAATTTCTCAAAACTAAACGAAAATTTGTAATGATGGAAGAGTTTGAAAAGAGGAAAAAATTATTAAAACCAAAAATATTTATACGTGTACGTCCAATTGAAGAACCAGAAACAAATTTAATAAAAATAAACGAAGAAACTAAGGAAATTTTTGTTAAATTGAAAAATAAAAGCGAAACTTTCTGGCAGTTTAATACGAATGGGATTTTTTTAAATGAATCACAAGATGACGTTTATAAATCGATAGTAGATGGAATTATCGAAAAGTATTTAAAAAAATAATTAATAAAATATGACTAAAAATTCTTTTTAGTATTTCAAATGGATTAAATGCAATTATTTTGGCATATGGCCAAACCGGAAGTGGTAAAACAACAACAATTAGTGCGCTTTTAAATTCATATCCAGTAAAAAAAATCATTTAACAAATTAATCTTATTTTAAATATAAAAATTCCAGGACAGAGGCATTTTGCCTAGACTAATAACCGATTTATTTGAAATCAACATCGAAGATACTAAAATCACTATTGAAATGGCATTTGTTGAATTTTTTAAAGGAAATTTAATAGATTTGTTAAAAACAACTGATGAAAATTACAATCGTATAAAAATTAACAACAAATTTGAAGCTTTAAAACTTTTATTTGAAGGTTAGAAACTAATCCTTAAGTGCTGCCATCTGTTATTAATTTTTTTAAGGTGAAAGTCGTAAAAAATTTTCAAAAACTGAAACATATCCATCGAATTTATGTACGAGCGTTGTAACATTTTATATTAATTTAAAAAATACGAATTTGACGTCACCTTTTTATATTAAATCGAAAGTTAATTCAACAAATAAATGAATTCAGAGTGTATTTTTTACATAAAAACGTTCTAGATTCATATAGTGGATTTAGCTGGTGTTGATACAGTTGGTAATATGACTTGTATCGATAAAAATTTTAAAGAAATCGGCATGGCAAATTGTACAAAAACTTGTATGGAACAATTTTTATTATTAACACAAAATAAAACCAATATAAATCGTATTTGGTTTAAATTACATCCACTAATTTATTATTTAAAGGAAGATTTACAAACCAACAGCATATTAAGGTTATTACAATTTGTTTTTTAATTTAAACATTATTTTTAAATTTTAGATTTATTGGTCACATTTATTTAAACAAAGAAAATTTACAAGTAACGACATCTATATTGAAATTCAGTCAAACTTTGGGCCAAATCAAACCGAAATTAGTTGAATTGCACCAACAATCAAACGAAATGAAATTATTATTATTAGAGGCATTATAATTATTAATTATTTATAAAAAAATAAATCATTCATTTTTTTAGAAAGAAGTAAAGAAATTAAGGGAAGAACAATTATTAAATAAAATCTTATTAAATCAACATGAATATAATTTAAATACAGACAGATGTGAACAAATAAAACGATTAATAACCGAATATACTGAAGATAAAACAAATGAAATGGAAATTTTACAAATAGCTGATATAAAAAACATTCTTAAAGTGTTTCGTGAAATGTACAAAACATCTCTAGAACAAAACAGCTTCAAAAATGTAAGAATATACATCACAAATTGAAAATTGCATGATTTGATCATAGAGGGCATTGATTTCAGCAAAGTAATACAACATTATTGAGTCAAAAGAAAAGTAAAAACAACAAATCGCAACAATCAATTAATTCAAAGAGCAAATCTCCACAAAAATCCTGTAAATAATCCATAGAGGGCGCTGTATGTTAATTTGAATCGTACATACTTGTTTTTAGTGTCTGCGCGACCAAGTCAAGTAAAATCAGTGAAAAATCCATCAAAAAAATCATTATTAACTAAAAGATCACTAAATAAACGTAATGCAAGCAATACGACATTAATATCTCATCCGGAATTACAGATTCCTTCACAAATTGTACCCGATTGTATTCCGGAATTTCAGGATGTTTGGCAAAAATACGTTCAAGATAAAAATACGCGATTTAATTGTTTTTTGGATGATTATATTCAAAATGAAACACTTATTCGTGATTTTTATACAAACTATTTAGATGAAATAAAACAAATGGAGGACGTTAAAAAAGAAATTGATAAAGAAAAATATAAAATAAATGAAATTTCAGTATTACTGCGTTTCGATACTACTGTAAATACGGAATATTTAAAAAAACTTGAGGATAATTTAAATAATCAACTTAAAATCAATGAAAGAAAACTGATAGAACGACAAGAGAATGTTTTAAAACATCAAACTGACTTGAAATTGCATTTAAATGTGCGACAAAATATCAAAAATCAAATTAAAGATGAATTTAATGAATATTGTCAACAGAATTTCAATGTGATTGTGCCTATTTTCGAAGAAAATCAATTGGTGATTAAAACAATGTAAAAAATGAGAGTTTTTTTAAGTTAATCTTAAATTTTATAGAGTGAATATACGTATAATTTAAATGAACAAAATGAAGAAGCTGATATTGTGCAAAATTTTAATGAAATTGTTCGTCAAGATGATAACGGAAATGAACAATATGATAAACTGAGGAATAATTTAAAAAATAAATTAAAAAGAAAGCGAATCAGTAAAGGAAAACTTTAACAATAAATAAATACCGAAATAAAAAATCTATTAAAGTTTTTCCATTATTAATTCAAGTTTTTTATATTCTCAAAAACTATTAAAAGTAGTTTTTTTAGTTTAAAAAATTTGTAAACTAGCCCCATCTATTTGAGAAACATTAAGCACTAACCATATTCTATGGATCCTTTTCTTATTCTTTCTTTTTTATCGAAATAAGAAGTATTTGTCTTATTATTTACGATTATTTAAAAACCCGTTTAAGTAATAACTATTATAAATTGTAATGAATTCGTAATTATATGCACAATATTTCGTTTCAGAAAAATTTATACATAAAATAAACTAGTTTCAGTTTGTTTTGCTTTATCAAGACCACTTATGTGTCAAATTATAAAATAATAAAGTTTTTTACTACATACATATTTGGATACTAATAATAACTTTATAAAATAATAAAAACTAATTGTAAATAGGTAGATGCACATTATTCGAAAACTACAAATTTTCCGTAAATTTGTAGACGGCTTCCATTCTAGAAACGTTACTCGAGCGCGCTAAATTCAAATAAAAATAAAAAAAATTCTTGCAAAATTTAATTACATTTTATGATTGAAAACAAAAAAATAATTATAAATCTTTTTCAAAAAATTATGGAATTTGTCTTCAAAAAATCGACCAGCTGACATTGAAAATCGTAATGTAATCAACTTTCTCCCAAAACGTAATATTATCAGGAAACAAATTTCAGTATTACGTGAAAAAAAGCCCAAAATCAAGGGCGAAAAACAACACAAAATAAAAATGTCCAACTTACATCAATCATCTATTTTCTATTGTTCACTTTTACAATACTTTCAGTTACAATTTGAATCATTTCATTACTTTAAAATCCTTTCGTATTTAATTAACATTGTTTCATTGAAACTTTTTTGAAAAAATAACCCTTTTAAGTCCAATGTACGTGCCCAAAGTACAAAGAATGGTGGGGCCCAAAAAATCATTATAAATATCACTACAATTGAATTAATTTTTCCATTCAATTCGAAAAATTCGTCATGCAAGTTTTGTGATAATCATTATCATAATAGTGCTTGAAAGAGTTTTCATTTATAACAATGGAAGGTAAAATTACACTAAAAAACCGTAATAAAATCTTTAACTAGTAAATTTCAGTGTCTTCAAACCATACCGGTTCGGAATCCTTACTGGATTTGGACCAAAATTTCAATGTACGGGAAATTTTAGTAATTAGTGGGGCTTGTTTTTTAACATTTTGGTGTACAAAATACATGTGGGGCCGTCGTAATTTATACAAAAGCACAAAAGGTGTACCAGGACCACTTTATCTACCAATAATCGGTTCATCACTTGAATTAATAATGAATCCATTCGGTAATGACTTGAATTTGGGAAAATTTGTTGTAATTTACAAACTAATTCCAGATGCCACCCAAACACTGTGCAACATGTTCGACAAATACAATGGAATGTTCCGTTTCTGGTTGGGCCATTTACTTTATTTCGGCATTTCGGATCCAGATAAAGTGCAAATCATCTTGAACAATCACAGTGCTTTAGGAAAAGCTGAAGTGTTCACAAATCTGGCCGATTCGGTGATTGGTGAAGGCTTGTTGACGGCACCAGTTATGAAATGGAAGAAAAATCGACGTGCCATGCTGCCAACATTCAATCAAAAGACTTTAAACAGCTTTTTGGAGCATTTCAATGAAAAATCCATCACATTAACGAACGTATTAAAGAAACACGTTGGTAAAACGAACTTTGATTTGTTTGCAATGATCAGTCGTACGAATTTGGACATCATTTGCGGTAAAAATTAAACTAAAACAATTTTCCACAACACATTTTCACAATTATTTTATTTAGAAACGGCCATGGGAGTAAATGTGAACGCCTTAAATTCAGACAACGATTTTGTTTATCACGTAGAAAGGTAAAAAACAACAAAAATCTAATTTTTATCAAATAAAACTTGTTCTAAATGTAGATTCTTGAAAATATCCTTTGGAAGAGCTGTTTCACTATGGAAATTAAATGATTTCTTGTTCAATTTAACACCAGAATCGAAAGTATTAAACGAATCTGTAAAATATATTAATAATTTTACATCGAACGTTATTAAAGAACGTAAAGAGGAATTTATTGAGAAATTTAAAGACGAAGTTGCTATTGAAAATCGTTTATTTGAAGACAGTAAACAATTTAACATCAAAACAACAACCTCATCTAATTGTTTTTGTTTTCAGATGGTGAAAAAAAGACATTTTTAGATTTATTATTCTATATTTCAATGAGTGGTGAACACAAATTCACGGACAAAGATTTACAAGACGAAGTACACACATTCCTTATAGCTGTAACGACAAAAAAATCATTTTTCTAAATCAACCACTAATAAAATCCATTGTAGGGCTCAGACACAAGTTCCTCAGCATTATGTTTTGCATTAACAATGTTCGGAATGTTTCCCGAAATGCAAGAAAAAGCTTATCAAGAAGTAATGGACATTTTAGGACCAGAACGTAACGTCCAACCAACTGATATTAACAGATTAGTGTATTTGGAACGTTTTATTAAAGAAACATTACGTTTATTTCCATCATCGATTGGTCTTGTACGAAAAATCGAAAATGATATCGATTTAAGTAAGTGCCGCCATCTGTTCCATCACATTATCAACACTATTTTCATTCGATAACGTATAGATGGCGTCACGAGTATTCTTTGTTTAAATTTCAGAAGATGGACATTTCTTACCAAAGGGTTCGGACATTTTAGTTGGTATTTTACCATTGCAACGCAGCGAAAAATATTGGCCAGACCCGTTGAAATTCGATCCAGATCGTTTCTTACCGGAAAACAGTCAAGACCGTCATCCGTGCACATTTATACCGTTCAGTTTCGGTGTACGAAACTGTATCGGTTTACGTTACGCCATGATGTCGATGAAAACGGTTTTAGCACACGTGATACGTTCCTATAAAGTGACAACTGGTTACACAAATGTCAATCAAATCGTACCAGAAACGCATGTTATATTCCGTCCAAAAGGCGGCTTCAAAGTTCGCATCGAAGCTAGATGATAAAATTGTAGAAATTAATTTAAATTAATAAATAATAATTAAATGATTTTACAACACTCGTTCATCCATTTATATATATTTTGACCTTTTTTTTATCAATTTTTAAGAACACACAAAATAATAAAACATATAGAGAGAAAGAGAATAAAATTAACAAAAAAAATTATAAATAATTTTTTACATAGTAAATGCGAAAAAATCATTATAATATTTTTCTTTTATGTGAAAATATTTACATTTATGTATATGAATTTGTTTTTCACTGTAGGAAACGAATTTTCAAAGATGAGAAAAATCTCTTTTTTTTGTTTTACATTTCTATAATAATTAATAGTAAAAAACATTTATACAGTTTTTGTTTTACGTTTAATATTTAATATATGAGGAAATTTTTATCACAAAAGCTTATTTGTTTTAATATCTTTACTATAATATTATATATATATATGTATAACCTTTTTTTTCAATATTTCTTAAGTTGCAGTTTATATCTACAATTGTTTTTTTTTATCCTTTTAAAATGATTCGATGAAAAACACTAAAATTACTAAACATTTACTTGTTTTCTTTTATGTATAATAATAAATTCGTGCATAACTAAAATAATTGATTTTCTTTAAAATGTGCAATATTTATATTTTCTTTTTCAGACTTAATTACAAAGACATAGTCCAGCTGAAGCCTTCACAGCCTACTACCGAAAATTAAAACATAATAAACAAAATATTTCGGAGCTAAAATAACCCACAAATAGTCAATTAAAAATAACATTATCAAACATAATTTTCAAATTATTTTTTATAAACATCCATAGGATGTAAAAAGCAAAATTAAATTATGGTTGTAATTAATTGTCAATTTATTCCAATCTATTGTTTGTTTTTTTTAAAAATTTTTTGTTATTTAAATAGAGAGATTTCATTCAAAAGTTGAAAATGCTGTAAGAAAAAACATAGATTATAGCAATTTATTTAAAATTTTATTAATTATTATTGAACATACGTGAAGGTGATCTTGGAGCGGACGATGATGATGTATTTGTATTTTTACTAGTCTCTGATATTGAATTTAAAAAGTCCCATATTAATATTGTATCGTCGTGTGAACTACTAACAATTTGAAATTCATCAAATTGTAATCGAAATACACGTCCTGTATGTTCCTATTAAATTAAAACAGAAAATTTACAAAAACATCATGGAATTTCTTAAAAATTTTTTAAACGCTGTATAATTGATTAAATTACAAAAAACCGGTTGGATTTATTAATAATATTATTTAAACGAAAAATATTGCTTAAGAAATTCTGTAAATAATATTTTTTGAACGAACTTAAATAGCGTTAAAGAATTCCGAGAAAATCACGTCTGAAAATCTTGCAAAGATGGCGAAGGCGCCATTAAAAAAATTACAAACAGCTGCTTACATTTTACTAAATATTTCAGAAACTAATGATTTTAACAAAAAAATCGTTAAGAGACAAAACGTGCCACAGGAAACGCTCTGTGCATTCGTTTTCAAATGAATTCTATAAAGTTAAAAAATTCCGAGAAAATCACTTTTGAAAATTGTTAAAATATGGCGAAGGCGCCATTGAAAAATTACAAACACCAGCATAAATTTTACTAAATATCTCAATAACTATTGATTTTATCAAAAAATCGTAAAGAGACAAAATATTCCGTAGAAAATGCTCTATACATTCCTTTTTAAATGAAATTTATAACATTAACTTGTTTTGAGAAAATCACTATTAAAAACAAACTTACCACTAATGTTCGCAGACACAATGAATTTGTTGGTGCACGTGGATCTAATGCAGCCAATAAATCCCATACTTTAATTTTACCATCATAAGCTCCACTAACAATACGTTTCGAATCGAAACGTATACAACGGACTAATTCTTCATGACCTTCAAGTGTACGTAAACATGCGCCACATTCAATATCCCACAATCTAAATTTAAAAAAAAATGTTAAATACAATACATTAACAAATTATTTATGATTTTTATTACCTGATTGTATTATCTGAACTACCACTAACAACTAAACGGTCCCTATATTGTAAACATGCAATACCACGTTTATGTCCATTTAATGTACGCACAAATTCACATGTTGATGTACTCCATACTTTAATCGTACGATCACCAGATGCCGACACAATGTATTTCTCATCGAAATCAACAACATTTACAGCAGCCCTATGTCCAACTAGAACACGTCTTAATGTTATTTCTGATGGTGATGTCATATCCCAAACAGCTATCGAACGATCCTAGAAAAATAGTACATTTAATGAGAATTACAAGTAGTTTTTAGCTTTTTCTTTTTTTTTGAATTCAAATAAAAATGTTGTTATTGGAAATACATATTTTTCCATCAACTCGAAAGTGTTGACGTCAAAACTACCCAAGCTTGTGATTGATTAGTTTATTTTATACAATGACATTTTATTTATATACGTTTTCTATTATTAAAACAAATACATTTTATATATTCTATAATTTAATTCAGAGGACAATTCAAGCCGCACTTTTTCAAATGTAAACATTCAAAATACTTATGGAAGAAGCACGTTTCGCATTTTATTCTTGTAAATATTGTGAAATACAATTTGATTATTCCACAATTGTAACTCTTGTTATAATAAAATTGCATCTAACGGTTATTCATTTAGGGAAGAAAAAAGTGTGATTGGTCAGCTTCCATGTGATTTAATTTTTTAAATTGGATTGGTCGAAACTCGAAAGTAAGGTTAGAAGGTGGATCATTATGGCAAATGGCAAATGTACACAATTATTGGATTATTTTGAAAAACGTCATAATTCAAGATGGACGATTTTTCTTCCCTATCTGAATGCACCTTACATATATGTATATTAATATTATATATAGAGTTTTTTTTGTTCGAAAAAGCTCAAAATAAAAAAATTTAAGTCCTTATTACTTTATTGGCAGACATATTCTCTAACAAAAAGATCAAACTTAAAACAATAATAAAATTTAAGTTTATATAACCATCTTTTTTAGTTCTTTTCATTTCCTTAAAAACAATGCCATCATTTATAATATTAACAGTGAAAAATTGATTTGTTAAAATAAATTTGTTTAAGGCCCGATCTATTCACCTCCTGATAAATTTATCCGGAACATACATAATTTCTGTAGAAACAATTGTCTTAACAAATGTATCCAAGGAAGTTATAGGGAGGACACCATTAACACTCACTAATATAACTCACAATTATGAACGAATTTAAAACTAAATATTGGATGCATGCTTAAATTAATTAAAAACAAATGAACTACATAATTACAGAACATGCTTCTCTAAACGCGTCCACTATATAACTAAATAACAAAACAATAAACAATGGAT
>SSSI01006251.1:1843-13890 GCA_004796505.1 Oryzaephilus surinamensis
CCATGTGATTTAATTTTTTAAATTGGATTGGTCGAAACTCGAAAGTAAGGTTAGAAGGTGGATCATTATGGCAAATGGCAAATGTACACAATTATTGGATTATTTTGAAAAACGTCATAATTCAAGATGGACGATTTTTCTTCCCTATCTGAATGCACCTTACATATATGTATATTAATATTATATATAGAGTTTTTTTTGTTCGAAAAAGCTCAAAATAAAAAAATTTAAGTCCTTATTACTTTATTGGCAGACATATTCTCTAACAAAAAGATCAAACTTAAAACAATAATAAAATTTAAGTTTATATAACCATCTTTTTTAGTTCTTTTCATTTCCTTAAAAACAATGCCATCATTTATAATATTAACAGTGAAAAATTGATTTGTTAAAATAAATTTGTTTAAGGCCCGATCTATTCACCTCCTGATAAATTTATCCGGAACATACATAATTTCTGTAGAAACAATTGTCTTAACAAATGTATCCAAGGAAGTTATAGGGAGGACACCATTAACACTCACTAATATAACTCACAATTATGAACGAATTTAAAACTAAATATTGGATGCATGCTTAAATTAATTAAAAACAAATGAACTACATAATTACAGAACATGCTTCTCTAAACGCGTCCACTATATAACTAAATAACAAAACAATAAACAATGGATGTGAAGTCCACAAAAAAACTTGTTTGGTTAATAATTTTTAAAGAAGAATCATACACACAGGACTACTATATAGGAAATTTTCTAGCAAAATTTTATTAAAATAAAAACAGTGGAACTTCTCTATAACTCAAAATAGTCCTGTTTGTATGATTCATCTTAAAAATTTTTAACAAAACAAGTTTTTCTGTTAGTTATATAGTGGACGCTTTTAAAAGAAGCATGTTCTGTAAATAATACATTTGTTTTTAATTAAATTAATTAAATTACACTATTTATTAATAAATAAATTAATAAATAATCTATTTAATATAATTATATTCATTCATTGATTGTGTTATACATGCAACTAATATTTAGTTTTAAATTCTTTCATAATTGTTAAAAAAATCAAAACTAATCGATTTAAACTAGGTAAGTGTTAATTTAAATAAATTTATTTAAACAAATCAATTTTTCATTATTAATATTATAACTGATTGCTTTGTTTTTAGGAAATTAAAAGAAGATAATTATATAAACTTAATCATGTTTCTGCTAATAAAGTATTAAATACTAAAAGATTTTTTTATATGTTGTGTATATTAGTTTATTGTTATGTTTATTTATTATTTTAAATAAATATATTTACTTTTTATATTTGTGACTGATTTTAATATTAAATAATACCTAAATAATAAATTTAAGTGAAGCGAAGTGTTTTAAAAAAATTAATTTAATATAAGGTTAGTATTAGTTTAATTCAATTTCAGTTTTTCTGTTAATTAAGATAAAAAATGTCAAAAATTTCTTCTTTTAGGTGTAATGTTAATGCGACACTTACTTCTTGTATAAAAATTTTGAATATGTAGAACTCGTTGCGTAACTCTATAAATCAACTCGTAAAACACATAGATTTTGTATGTAACTTAAATACGATTTTAAAAATCAATAAAGACAAGCACTCCTAATTTACTACCCACATTACAATTTCAAATAAATAAATAAATAGTATACCTTAGAGCATGTAACCATCATGCCATTATTAAAACGTAAATGTAGGACGGCTTCACAATGATGTATTAATGTATTTACCATTTCACCAGTATTTACAATCCATACTCTAACAGTTGAATCACTTGAACCACTTATTATAACTTTATCATCATATTGTAAACATAATACAGAACCAGTATGTCCAATTAATACTTTCGTACATTGTAATGTACTTCTATCCCATATTTTAATTGTATTATCACGTAAACCGGATACAATTTTTTGATCATCATATTGTAAACAATAAACACCTTTACTATTTTCTGAACGACAATTTATACGTTGTAATATATGTTTACCATTACGCCAATTATTTTCTATACTATCAATGTCGCGTATTATTTTCGGATATAATGAACGATAGAAACCATGTGGACGGTGATTTTCTCCGGGACGTGGTTTAAATAAATATTGGATCCATAAACGGCGTTCAGCCAAACCGCGCCACAACGAATCCGTACGTACTTTACGTTCAATTAATTTCTTCCATAACATACCCTCAGATATAACACGAAACCATTCTTTACATACTAGTTCAGCATTTTTTAAACTGTCCGCATCTAAATATGATAATATGTTTTCAGCTACGTGATCCAAACCTTTTTCTACAATTTAAAAACAAAATAATAATTAATAAATAAATAAATACGAATTGATTTTAAATACAAAATGGTGATTTTTTTATGACCAAATACGAAAATCTAAAATTACAGAGCGCTGTTTTATCATCATTATGTCGATTTGAGATTTGTATAGAATTTCTCTGTAAATGTAGATGTCGCTAGTGGTCATTTTGGAAAAAATATATAATTACTTGGCAATAATGTGATAAAGTCTCGTTGTAACATTGGCTTTAAATATAAATTAATATGACCATGTTGATAATGACACATGCGTGCTAATAAATTTTCAACAAATTCAACTTGATCTGTTTCACTCCATTTTTCAAAATATTTCAAACACGCCTCTTTTTCCGCTTTAAATGTTGCTGTACCTTCTTTCTTACGTGCCGTATCGTATGGTGGTAATATTGTTATAGCATACTAGAATGAAAAAAACAGAAAAAAAATGAAGAAAAAATTAGTTGGTTAATAATAATAATAATAAAAATGATAACACCCACACAAAAGATGAACAGATTTTATGTACTCATTATTATTATAATAATTAATAATTATCACCAATTTTATGTGTATTAATGGCTTGTGAAACTTATCAAAATTATTATAATTATCCATAAAAAAAAGGTTAATAACCTTTTATGACAAACATTACATTTTTAACAAATAAACATTTGTTACCTTATTGAAAATTTGATATTTTTTCCACCCCATTTAAAAAATAACACAATAATAACTGAATAACATACACACTAGTAACTAAACAAATATTTATATTTCGAAGGTTTTTAGATTAAAAATTTCATATAATACACAATTTTACCATATTTGTATAGAGAAATGGATGCTATATATTTATGTATAATATAAAAATACCTTGAAATTAGTACGTACGACAATGAATTTATAATCATATAAAATGCACTCAATGCCATCATAAATCGTTAATCTTTTTTTTTTCTTGTAAAATTTATAACCACAAAAAAAAGTGATTACAAGAGAAGAGAAAGTTACAATTATTGTTTTTTTATTATAAGAAAATTTATTCTATTGTAACAATGTTACTTTTATTTTATTTATATTAATATTATAAAAAACTTTCGTTTTCTAAAAATAATTAAATAATAATCCTTTTTAATTGTAGTATTTCTACTGACGCAAACAACAATGACATTTTAAAAATAAATTATTAATTTCACGTTGCGATTAAAAATAGCTTTTATTTTTTTAATAATTTACAAAAAAAAAAAAATTTAAACAATTGCAACACCCTGTATATAATAAACATCTGCCATAAAGGTCAGAAACCTTTCGTACAATAAATTAAAAAAAAAATTCATTTTCAATGCAAATCAACTAAAAAATAAACGAAAAAGAAACAGCATATTTTATAATTAAACAAATAAAAAGAAAATGTACAGTTATGTGTATTAAATGAGAGAGAATTTCCGACATTTCTAATAACAAAAGACCATCAAACATGGCATGCTTGAATATTAAGCGAAAAAATTACGAAACAATTGAAAAATCTAGTGTGTGTGCAGAGTACAATTTAGGACAAACAACAATTATTCTGACAATTGACACAAGCCAACTTGATTAATCTAATTTTTTTTTGTCTTATTAATAAAAAAAGCCCCGTGATGAGTCAAACAATGACTGGTAATAAAAACTTACCTGAGTATTACTGAAATTTGTCTCTTCTATTTTATCTGTTTCCATTTTTATCATAATATAAACAATTTAATGACAATAAAACACAATTTATTGATCTCAAACAATCTATATGCAGTCCCGTTTCGATAATTAAACACATATACGAATAGATTTTTTATATGTAATGAAGAAAATTTTTATACATTTTCTATAATACCATCCCACTCACATACACTTACACATTTTCATAATATAACAACAATATATAACATATTTCAAATAAATATCGATTAAACAATGTTTAAGTAGTATATAATGAACGATTTTAATTTATTTTTTGTGAAATTATTAAAAATATTTGTACAATCTGTGTGGAGAAGAATTTTTTAGAAACTACTTGAACGAAATTCTGACAAAAACTGACAAACATTTGACAGTGTACGGTATTTTTAAGGATTGTGTGGTGCCCATCCTGATTACACCATTAGCGTTACGTGTGTTTTTTTGGTTGCATAGCCACCAACGTTTCAAATATTGCAAAAAACGTAGGCTTAAAATTAAAAAATCGTTAATAAATTTAAATAAATAAAAAGTGATTATTTTTAAATTCAAACAACCAATAGTAAGTCGTTTCCCATAGTAACGAGTTGTTTGTAAATCAATTTGAATTTTAATTTTAATTTTCGCAATGGAAACGGAAAATGATCAGCAGTATTTTTCCAACAAACAAGTAAGTTCTAATTTTTCCATTGATTAAATTATGAAATATACAACTTCTTAGTATGATTCATTCAATTTAAATGAATCAATCGATCGTACACCGTCTGGAAAATTTGTAAATAACGAAAATATTATTAATTTGAATGAAGTTAACTTTTCCGAACAAAATAATTCAATATCAAATTATAATCAAAGAAAATTCGACGATTTCCAACCGGAATGCGTAATAAAGGCGGCAAAATCGTTATTTTTCAAACGAACACGTACTTTATATCATTGGATGCTTCCAAATGCACCAAAACAACAATTAACTGAAGCCATTTCAAATGCTTGGGACAAAATAAGCCCGAAAGAACGTGAATTGTATATAATTCAAGTAAGATTCCAAACAAAATATGGTTTTTATTTAATCAACAAATTAAATTTTTAGGTTTTGGGACGTTTTGGAAATTCTTCAACAGGTTCAATGATTAATCCTCAGTTGCAAGTAATAAAAAACTTCCAAGACAACAGTTCAACTATTTATACACCACAAAATAAAAATTGTACAACTACGGAAGTTGTAAACAAAGCAAAGAAACGACGTGGACGTCCTTTGGGCAGTAAAAGTACGAAGAAATTACGCAATGCACTTTATCTTTTGACTGATTTTCAAGATGATCCTGAATTAAGTTTGGAAATGGGAAAATTCGTTACAAATATTTATAATAATATTCAATCAAATATGTAAATTAATGTTTCAATAAAAATTTCCGGTTTTGCCCTTGTATAATATGAAATTTACCCACTTGTATGAATAAAATCCACTAAACTGACGTCAGATTAAAGCCGAAGCGCCATTAGGAGAATTTTGCTCCATTTTTCATCACGTTTTGCTATCTATTGAAATAATAATGTAAGTAAAACAATAAAATGTTTATTCTGGTATTAATAAAATCGTTTAGGCAATAATAATGGAGGGTGAACAATTCTCATTATGTTGGAACAATTTCCATACAAATTTAAGCACTGGTTTTCAATCATTGTTCAAAGATGAAGATTTAGTTGATTGTACATTGGCAGCTGATGGGAAATTTTTGAAAGCCCA
This sequence comes from Oryzaephilus surinamensis, assembly GCA_004796505.1. Classification (NCBI taxonomy): domain Eukaryota; kingdom Metazoa; phylum Arthropoda; class Insecta; order Coleoptera; family Silvanidae; genus Oryzaephilus; species Oryzaephilus surinamensis. Next base: position 7,633 of record SSSI01006251.1, read on the forward strand.
CAAAACCGTGTTGTCCGTATGCAGTCCATTTTTCAAAGACTTATTCCGTGTAAATCCATGTAAACATCCAATTGTTATATTGCCCGACGTTAATTATCAGGCATTGTGCAATTTATTGCATTTTATGTACCAGGGTGAGGTTAGTGTTAGCCAAGATGAGATACCATCGTTTATGCGTGTCGCTGAAATGCTTAAAGTCAAAGGACTGACTGATAATAATTCACCCACAAAAGAACCAACAAACGGTTTTCCGAAAGAAAAAGACATTAAACGGCCAACAACAGTGAATCGACCAACAAAACAGAAAACTACTGCTACGAAACCAATGCCGCCCGCCAAACGAGCACATTTGGATGAAGAAGCTATTATTAAACCGAAACAGGAGCCAATTGACCATGATGAACAAATTAATGATGAAATGGCGGGCAATGAACCGATTCCGTCACCGTCACATCAATTTCCTAAATGGCCAACGCCTAAAAACGAGCAACAGGACTGTTCAACGCCAGGTAAAATGCTTAAATATTTGTTAAATTATTTTATTAGAAGCTTGTATTCGTTGCTTTCTATCGCTTTTCGGTTGGGCTATTTTTGTCCGTCTTGTTTGCTTTTTTTACATTAATAACGGGTTTTTTACTTGTTGTTTTAAACAGCATACAAGACGGATGATTCAGAAGATAAATGTGAAATTCCAGTAAATTGCTAGTTAATGTACTCTTTTTTAATTCACTTTTGTGAATAAATCAGCGCTAATATTTAAAATAAAAACATTTGGTGCCATCTATTGGTGATAACTTTAACGATAATGCCATGTTTTTGCTATTACAAGAAAATTTGAAGGATTTTATCAAGTTGTTGCGGTTATTTGGTATTTAAAATTGTTAAATATGTGATAATAAACAATTTTATATAAAAAATAAATAGTTTTTGGTGAAAAAACTAACGTAGTGAGTTGTTTGGATGGCGGGGTTTGTTGGTTGCCTAGTTAATAACGCATAAAAAAATTTAAAACAGTTGTATAAGTACCTAAATTTTGAAATTAAATAATACACTTCATTCGGCATAAATATATGGCATTCTTTTAGGAACGGCTTTAAATTCCGATAATAAATTAAAAATTTCCTCTTAGTTGTTTTATTTAAATTTTCTGCATGTATTACTGTAGTAGGGTAGTATTTTCATATATTTCTCTGTGATGCCATACTTTTTCGCATTATATTGTACATTTGAGTGTATTATTTGGTTATTGTTTAGGTACTATACAATGTGTATTGGGACGACGTGGTAATCCCCGTTTAATCGTTGATGGTTACCCATTTTTCAAGAAAAGCGTGTATAAAGGCAAAGCATTTTGGTATTGTAAATGTAATAAATCGGAAAAATGTCAGGCAACGTGTTGGACATTAAATGGAACAATTGTTAAATGGCCAGAAGAACATACACATTCTCCAATGCCGGATGTTTTTAATCCAGACGAAGATACGGAAGTTCCTATCGAAAATCTTCAAGAAGTATTATGGCAGACGTCTTTATAATGCGATTATTTTTAACTGTATTAATTTATTTCAATAAAATCATCAATTTGTATTAATCAGTTTTGTTTTCTTTTATTATCCTTAATAAAAATTCCGTTATTTATAATGTATAGTTAAATTCCATGTAAAAATTGTGTTTTTTTTTCAGGTACGTCCGGTTTGGTGCTATTAAAAAGCGGTCGTGGTCAATTGGTGCTAGTCCATAATGGTCATATATATACAATAAACGATCGTCACGAAAATATAAGAACTATTTCATGGGTTTGTGTTAAAAAGAAAACACTTAACTGTGATGGTACTTTAACGACAATGTATGGTCCAACGTTAATATCGAGTACTGCACACAATCATCCACAATTAAATGAAGTTATTCAACGCTTACAAGTGCCTAATTCTAGTATATCACCTGAATTATTATAAACAAAAGAAAAATACAACGAAGTAACAAAAAATATTACCAAAAATAATATGCCATTTAATTAATCATTTATTTTATTTATTCAATTATCGATTTATTTATTTTTTCATTTATAGAATATGTTTTTATTATATTAATGGGAGTGATTTTATTGTGAAAGAATTTATTGTTTTTTTTTTGTTAGAATATACATTTATGTTTGAAACAAAAATTTGAATTTACCCCTTAAAAGTATTCAACCAGCACAGCTTCCAGAATATTCGTGTTTATACATAACCTAAGAAATTTTTGTGAGTTTATAGTTTAAAAGTGAAAAATATTTGTGAAAATCATGAATAAAGTTGAAGAAGTACGTAATTACGAAAATAATATGAGTTTGTATCAATTTTCGCTTTTTTTAGTTGAAAAAAGACATCGCTGAATTGGAGTCGTTGGAAAAACAAGCGACTAGACAAAAAGTTAAAGATATTCTTAGCATTGAAGTAAGGAAATTAGTGTCTGAAGTGGTGAAAATTGAAGAACAATTAAAGCAACAGCCAGCTGTTAGTACTAATAATCCTATACAATCCACAAATAAGCATTACGAAATTAAATTAAATAATTACGGTAAGATAATTGTGAAACACTAACAATTTGAAAAATGTGCGTAATTTTCCGTTGTTTAGCTTGGGATCAGACATCGAAATTCGTTAAATTCTACATTACATTAAATAAAGTCCAAACAATACCAGCTGAAAATGTAAAATGTATCTTTACACCAAAAACGCTAGAGTTAAAAGTAACCAATTTAGAGGAGAAAAATTACGTATTTACTATAAATAATTTGGTAAAACCAATTAAACCGGAAGACAGTACGTGGAAAGTGAAATCCGATATGATTGTAATCAGTTTGGCGAAACAAGAGTCCACTGATTGGCCTTGTGTTACGGAATACGAAAAGAAATTGAAAGATTCACAACAACAACAGCAACTTGAAACGGATAAAATGGACCCATCCGATGGTTTAATGTCTCTAATGAAGAATATGTACGATCGTGGCGATGACGAAATGAAAAGGACAATTGCAAAAGCTTGGACTGAGTCACAAATGAAGAATCCACCAATTTAATTAAATATTCCATTACTAACGAGTTAAAAATCTGGTTTCTGGGGTAAATAAAAAAACTTGTTTCTTTCAAAAACAATCGGAAATTTTCAATTAAAATAGATTTAACTATAAAATAGTCGGAAATTTTATTGTAAAAAGTAAATATTCGACAATAATAAATATAAATATTATACAAAAATGTATAAACAAGTATAGAATTATTTAAAATTCACCAATCCGTTTCGGATTCGGATGGTACACCATTTGGATAAACTCCAGTTAAACATGCAGTGCAATGTCCAACTTTGTATGAATTTTTGGTTTTTATATCAGATCGTACTGCTTTTAATAAACCTTCTACACTCAAATACTCCAAACTGTTGGCACCTGAAATAATAAAAAAAAAGATCATTTATCCCTTCAAAAAACAAGTTATTTTTAGAAAACTAACCAACTTGCGTTGCTAGTTCACTAGGTGACAGTTTATTAGCAATTAATTCCTCTCTAGTCGGTATATTAATACCCATATAACATGGATACAATAACGGTGGACTTGCAATACGTATATGGACTTCTTTGGCACCAGCATTTTTCAATAAATTAATTATTGGTCCAATTGTATTGCCACGTACAATTGAATCATCAATTAATATAACACGTTTACCTTTTACATTGCCAGAAAGAGCGCCTAAACAAACAAAACAAACCATAAATAACAATATTTTACAGTTTTTACTGATTTTAGAAGACTTACCAAACTTTTTCATAACACTTAATTGCCTTAATCGATTACTAGGCTGGATAAAGGACCTCCCAACGTATCGATTCTTGCACAAAACTTCCGCAAATGATATACCACTTTGTCGGGAATAACCATGGGCTGCAGCATTGCCCGATTCTGGTACCGAACTGACAATATCCGCTTCAACCGGATGTTCAATGGCCAATTGTCGACCGCATTGCATCCGAACATTATAAACCATTTGACCTTCGAAGATACTGTCGGCCCGTGCGAAATAAACGTACTCGAAAATGCAGAACGCTTGCATGCGGTCTTCCGGTCTGGGTACTATGTCGATGGTACGTATACCATGACGGCTCATTTCGATTATTTCACCCGGATATACTTCGCGCACATATTGGGCACCAATTGACAAGAAACCACATGATTCCGATGACACTACCCAACCATGAGCGTCTCTACTGTCGTCACAATCACCATCAAGTGCTACAATTCGAAGGAAAAATTATTGACGGAACTTGAAACAAGGTTTTTTTTCCAGACTTACGTTCGTTAAATGGTAGAATTTTACCTAAACACAACGGTCGGTTGCCATACGGGTCGCGTATAGCGTAAATTTTATTTTTTAACATAATAACTAACGAATAACTTAATGGTGCTAATTGCATAAAATGTTTTATTCTTGCTGGCCAATCTGGTTGGCCATTTGGTTCACCACTTGGTGGATTTAAACATAGTGCTTGCGTTATTAATTCACTGTCGGAATGGGTTGATAAACCGACACCATGTTGTAACACCTACAAGTTTAAAAAGGAATTCAAAATATTGTAAAAACTAGTTTTATTGTTTATTACTTGTCTACGTAAACTGTCACAATTCACTAATTCACCATTATGGGCGACAGCTAGTGCCCCATGTGCCGTATGTACAACAAATGGTTGACAATTCACTTCTTCAGAACGTGCAGAAGTTGAGTATCTAGTGTGGCCAATTCCAATACTACCGCGTAACCGTCGAATCGAATCATCATTAAATATATTACTTATCATTCCCATTCCTTTTACTATATTGAAGTATTTGGAGCATTTTCCTTCACTTGTTACAATGCCAGCGGATTCCTGGCCTCTGGAAGTTTATTTGGAACAATAAAGATTTTTGGAAATGTTCGGGCCAATCAAAAGAATTGGGGAAAAAGCAGTTTTAGCTAGTTGATTACATCAAATGGAACGAAAGGAGCAAATAAACTGTTATTTAGCCACTTTAGAACTAGTTTTAATTGGTTATTTTTGAAAAACATCTCTGACCACTGTGGAATTTTTGTTATTTTAGATCAAGATTGTTTTTTGATAAAGAGTTTTTGGAAAAGTAAAAAGAATTTATGAAATTGAATGGAAATTTATTTTCTGCATTTTGGATAAACCATAAACAGTGGGTTTAGCTAATAATTTAGAAAAAAAGAGCAGAAAAAACAAAGAAATTGGATGGTTTTAGTTTACTTCCACTTTCTTTTTGAGAAAATGTTGAGGATGTGTTTTTTCTCACCTGTGCTGTAATGCAACTAGTCCCCAACATATAATTTGTGCAATTTCCAAATGTGTTGGCCATTCACCAGTTGCAATAGCACCAAAAACACCACATTCATGCGTTAAACCAGATGTAACAGCACCACGATTTTTTCTCTTACTTATACCAATACTTTCATTATGACATGCCAAATCTTCTTCCGGTTTATTATGATCAAAATTACAAGCACTTTGACCACTACTACTACTACTATTGCTTCTACTATTTTCTGAATTCATAATATAACTTTCCCAATAAAAAATCTCTTAAAACCAATAAATTCAAATTAGACTCTTGTTATTGAAATTAATCCTAGTATATTTATACTAACAATCAAAAGATCATGTGTTTTGATTGCTTAATTTCATCATTAATTTGTATTTACATGTGATAACCCCCTATAATACATATATACTAATTTATTGATTCCGATTGCGAAATTTCTTACATTACTTTCATCAGATTGAACTAATTTTCTTTAGATTTTAACAGAAAATTATTTGATATAAACTTTTTTTTGAAACTATAGAAAACAAAATCCAAATTGAACCGAATAATTGTACTATTATTTGTTGTTACAATAAAATAAAGGACGTAAACAAAATTTTACAAAACAAGTTTCAAAATTATAACTTTTATCAAAGAATTCTTGTTATTTAGAAATTAAGGAAACTTTTATGTAAACAATCTTAATAATAATTGTTTGCGTCACAAAACAAAAAGTGTCTTTTGGCACTTTTTTTTCTACTTACTTAATAATTAAATTAATATATAACAAATTAGACACAAAATTTATTCAAAAACTAATTCAAAATTAACTACCTATCCAACTTTTATATAAAGCACGTGCTTTTCAAAAATTTCCTTATCCCTTCTTCAAAAAAATTCTCCCACCAATTTTTCCTTTATTTAA
>SSSI01006260.1:0-16677 GCA_004796505.1 Oryzaephilus surinamensis
GTATTTACATTAAATTATTTTAAAGTTAATAATATTTAATGAAAATCATCGACCCCATATATTAATAAATTTTTTGTCCGGAAGTAGGAAAAAAAATATTTCATATACCTAGATATAAAGCTTTGATGTAGATGAAGTAAATAAAAACGACATGCGCATATTTTTTTTAAATTTAATAACCATCTATTAGGTATTTGATATAGATCAGTTAACAATCTCAATTTACTTTATACCTGTATAGGTATTATCTATAAAGTTTGTGTGGTAGAATTTAGTTAGGGGCTTTGATTTTAATTAAATCACACTTCGAGGAAGCTGAAATAGTGTTCAATCAGAGTGCACACAGTACACATATACAATAATAGATATTCAGCCTTATTCCCGTGGCAATCTAAATCGAAATAAATATCTAAATTTTTCCGATATCGGAAAAATTGCGATTATTATGGCCGAACGGTATTCACAAGATCAATCGGATCTAAATTTTTTAGATATCTTATTTTTTTAGATATTTTCTTATTGCAATTATTACAATGATCGTTTTTATTTCGATCAGTGGGAATAATTTGTATTCTGGTGGCATTTTTTGATTGCAATTATTTTAGATTATCTGAATTTTCAAACGGAATTGAAACAACCGACAGTTCGACTTGTTAACTTTTATAGTTTTTGTCAAATAGTTAGTGGAACTTAAAAAAATAATAAAATATCAATCAATCTAAATCATATTTCGGTATCGAAATCTTGAATCTGAATTTTTCCGATACGTACTAGAATTTAGATTGCCACGGGAATAAGGCTGATTATTTAGTATCAAATCCAATTCCAAAAATTATTTGGGAGAATAAAATGAATCACATTATTATGTATAAAATGATCGTCTTCGATTCCAAATTCAAAACAAAAACATGGATTTCGTGTCATCATTTATGTAAATATAGTCAAATGTATTTCTTAGTAGGTAGAAGCAATTTTTGTACAAATTGTACATAGATAAATTTAAAAAATAAAACTATTTTATATATTAGTATTAACTAGTTAAACTAGACTAGTTCAATGTTGTTTGCTTCTCTTATTCTTATTTCTTGTAGCAACATGTACTATTATAATATAACGAAATGCCAATAACCCGAGCACTAGGTCGTTATCCTATTGCGCTTCGTTCGTTTTCATCTTATTTTCTGCACAATAAATTGTTAACAGTATTATTTTTAACTTTTATATAGCAAAACCACAAAATAAAAGAGCACAAGTTATGCTAGTAATGTTTGTTGCATAGTTTTTAGGCGAATTGTTTGCCAATTCCAATAATATTTTTATAAAGAATATTTATTGTTGCATTATGCAACAGCTGCATTACATAAATAAAGGGGGTGGTGTTTGTCATCCCTATATCAGCAAGGTGTTCACCAATGTATTACTTATTTACGCCCTCGCACACTTCTTCATATTATACAGGAATATAGAATATAGAGGAGTTCCTAGAGGCGTTATCTAGAAATGGATTTAATGAAAATTTTTGTTATTATGCAAAACCATTCAAAAAGGGTGTTAAATGCATCTGTTTCCATGTTTGGTTGTAAAGGAATCCACAATAATACAACCCTTTTCAGAGACGCCCTTTATCTAAAATTGCACATTTCCACCCTTATTCCAATTCCAAGGGTATTTAGTGCTCGCTGGTGTATTGTTAAGCAAATCATATTTTTTCCAGAATTTCGATAAAGGGAAACATTTTTCTGATAAATGTTCCAAGGGTGTATATTTTTCACAGAAAAAAATAAAAATAAAATTCTTCTCACTTCCATTTTCCATCGTTAATTCTCACATGTGTGTGCATAAACACTTAAAAGAATTTCATTCTAAGAATGAACGACCTTGGTTTCACTTTCTTGTGACTGAAAATACTCTCACTTGGTTTTAGCTTTCATTTGTATAGTACGTTCAATGATCTATAGTACAACTTGTACATTTTTTCCATGTTTGTTTTTTTCATTTAAAAACTTGCATACATTAACATATTTAATATACATTTTTTCAAACAATACGAAACTAATTAAGTTTGCCAGTATAAAAATTCTCATTGTCACTTAATTAAAAACAATAAAACAATTCAAAAATTTGAATTGTTTCAATCCAGTTATTATTTATTTTCTTTCTTTATTTTATTTCTATGGAGAGTTTACCTTTTTCTCCCAAATGAAAACACAATCGCGCCGTTCTTGATTTCCTCATCTATCGTGCCAGTAACCTTGGCACAGGCCGAAATGATGGCGTGCGCGCAAGAAAATAGGGTGGAAAATGTGCGGGGGAGCCAGAGAGAAACGCGCGAACATTGTACATGAAGGGAGTAGAAGAAGAAGTGGAGGGTACAAGAGAGTTGTTAGGGCAGTGGGCTCTCTCTCCTCTGCTATGTGTTCTATACGGTGTGTCCTTAGAGCCCTAAAATAACCGTCAGCCAAAACTCCGGGAATACAGTCCGGATTTGTGGGGACCCAGTAAAATTCAAGGTCCCCCTACACACAAACTTCAAATCAATGATATATATATATATATATACGTACATGTTCATCTCAAGGTTCCCCATACCAACCTTACTCCTGAAAATTTCTAGGGAATTCAAAGTTGTAATTCAGGAACGCCCTATTTTTAATTAGAATTCGATTTAATTAGTAGCAAAACGCAACAGTCCAGAAATAAATGTTTAACTACTGTAAGAAACAACTCTTTTCAGTTGTTATAAAAATAGAATATAATGTTAATAATTTAATGTTGTGTAAAGAAGCAAGCTTAAAGAAATAAAGTCAAAAGTGTTCAAGAGAATTAAAATCTAAAAAGATTGACCTTGTCCAGCAACGTCTGTAGGCCTTGGTAATCACTATTCTTTGTTCCTTTCAGTTAACTTGATCACCCTATTTAAAATAAAAGTAAAAAATTCTTTTTTCTTGTCCTTTTGTTTCGTTTACATTCTCTCTTGATCACAGAGTCTTTTAATTGTGAATATTTCGTGGTTTCTTTTTTTCTGAACTTGTACAAGAGTTACCGTTGAAGCAAAATTTAAATTCAATTTCCAAATTGGAGGTATGATAATTCAGTACAAAACGAATTACCGAAATTAAATTGCTTCAGTCTTAGACTAGAATTTGAATTAGATGTAAAGGAATAGAACTATAAATAGAATATTCATACGAACACAAATAGGCTAATTAGGAATCATATATAAGAAAATGGTAAAGCCTTGGAACAAATTATCATGTATTAGTCTTGTAAGAAAGCAACTTATTAATAAATTTAATTTTCGCCTTTAATTACTTCCGTTTTAAATCTTTTCCAAATCTTCTACATCCATTTCTTTCTTGCACGTTTCTGCCGTCATTGTCATATCAAACTAGCATTAATACCAACGTCTCGTGCCCTTGTGACGAGTTTTCTTGTTATATTCTTGTTGAGAATATTTCGCAAGGGGGCAATAAACATTATGACTCAACAAGACTTGTACACACACACGCATTCAAGATTCTTTTTAACACACACACACATACACATTGAACATAAAATGGGGGTGGCCAAGTAACAATATATAATTAAAAGTAACCCTCGTGTATTTAATGATTTTTTGCCATGCAAGGGCAAAAAAGGACTCTTAAAGGAGTCTAGTTTCCAAGTATTCTTTAAATGTAAACATATTCCTAAGTTGATTCCTATTTCTTGTATTTGTTGTAATAGAAGGAAGTAATTGAAAGTGAAGCGATGTAAATAGGTGAGTCGGTAAGTTCAGTGCTATCATCATCAGGGTTAATAAGGACAGGGGCGTAGCGGCTGCGCAACATTCTCAGTGCTTTTTGAAGAGCACCAGACTGAATTCACAGTATGTGTGTGTGTGTGCCTGATGATCATCATCATGAGGCAGAGGGGTTAACAAACACACGGCAACCAGCAGGTCCCTGACCTCGTTTAGCTCCGCCCCACGCATGCATTCCTGCCTTGCATTTAGAGGAGCGGTGTGGACGGGGTTGATTTCGATATATATATAAAGCCCGCGTCTCACCTCACCCCCATATGTCTGGCTATGTATGTAGACTTTATACGTATGTATTATGTACACAGACTTATTCTGTCTGGGTATTCCCCTTTTTGTTTCACAAAATTTAATTGATGAATTTAATATGCACATGAGGGTGTGCACCAGGAATCTAACAAAATCTTCACAAAAAGTCTTCCAGACGTTAGAGGAATTCTTGACATCTGAAAGCTTCTCATATGTGGGATGTATTGTTTATGTAGGAATTTAATTACAAAACGTGCCTAAGCATATTAGTTGGTAAACACTTTGGAAACACGTTTCTAAATTTCTATAACAATTATCTAAATAAATAGTAAAAATTGTTGCATACGTGTAGGTGGATTGAAAGTATTTAGAAAAGTCTAATCCAATGGAAGGAAATTGATGAACTACATTTTTTTAGACAGTTTTCAAACTGAATGCATTGTTTTCAGTTCGTCGTGTTCCCAATGCCCTACAGTCAAGGCTATAGATTCATACACTTGTCTGGTATAAGAGTAAAAAAATAATATAAGTGAAGCTATGAGTCATGAATTTACTTCGTCATGTACCATTGATTCGAATCATATTCTTCTCCATTCGACACAATGATTTAAAAGTGAAATTATCTTCTTCTGGGTGCTAGTCTTGCATTTTCCATTTGAAGATTTAATTTCTCCTTTTTGTTCTTTGATAAGAAGTTTAATGCCACCCCATACCTGTCTGGGTCATTGGCTCCCTGTTTGCTGTTCTCTCATTTCATCTTGCATTATATATTCTTTCTCTATTGTACAAGACTACTACATTATATGTGCTTCTAGTTCTGTTTAGTTTTTGGAAATATATACGTCGCGGTGCATAACTGTCTAGATGCCGCTACTAGGGTGTTGTCATGGTGATTGCTGCCTGACCCACGAGCTCAATGCACTCTCTCTTCTTTCATACTGCAATCGATAGAATACTAAATGTGTATAAATGTATGTTATACACATCCAAAGAGGGTCTCCCGTTTACTATCGCATTATTTAAGGGGTTGTTTGTGCACTTTTCATTTTCTCCACTATATGTGTGTACGTATATGTATGTCTGGAGTCTATTCCAGTTTTTTTTGGGGGTGTTTTATATACATATATACCTAGATATATATTTTGAGGGAAACTGTCTTCCGCAGACTTACAAGAACCCCTGTACAAAATGTTGGCAAGTTGAAGGGAAAGTTCCTCAATTTGGAACTTGTATTTAATATTTTATGGATTAACCATATACACATAGTTGAGGAGGGAAATTTTTCCGCTTTTCAATGCCAGAAGGGGACAACACTCCAATAATAGATTATTCAATGGAAAGATAAAAATAATAGTATTGATTAATTCAACACTTTCTACTTTTGATTTTATTTAACTAAATGTGAAATTTTTCTATTTTTATTCAACAAGTAATTTATTAATTATGACAAATCTATTTAAACAAAATAAATAATGATACTAATAATATTTCATTAATTAAAATATCCGATTATGTATATTAAATACATATTTGTAATAGTTGTAATACTTTCACTTGAAATTGTGGTGAATGCGCCATGTCTAATACAAATAAAACGAATAAATGTATGTATTATGCATTTATTTTTGTACGAAATGTGTTCTGTGATCTTTTTAATAAAAATTCAAATATTATTTTTCTTTGGAGACACGTGCTGTGTTGTCATAGCAACCAATGTCAAACAGCATCGCTTTTTAGTCTTTAATTCCACACTTCCTGAACTTTGATTGCATGTAAAAGCGTTCGTAAAATCTATTTCAAGATTAAATAAAATTGCGCTAATTCTACTATGGGATGTAAATGTGTAAAATCACACCCCCTTTTTCATCATTTAAATTTGATGCACATTTAAACTATTATACGCCATCTATTTGAAAACAAGTCAAGCAATAAAATGAACTGCATTGTGAACATGCGCGCCTTCACCATTTACTTTATGAATCAATAGAGCTTGCACTTGGCCTTCAAATATCGCGGGGTTTGGACACGTGGTCTCGCCCTCTATGTATATATATGGCCTGAGGATTTTCACCCCAGTTTTCCCGGGGAAAACTGGACACAAAATTACAAATATATATACTCTGATATATTCGTTTCTCCAATCATAAAATCACAAATTTAATTAAACGACTATTTTTAGATTTTGTATTAAACAGGACAGAAAATAAAAATGTTTTTACTAGTACACCTGAACGCAAAATAAAATTTGGGATATTTTAAAAATAGCTAGTGTGCAAAAAAAAACGTTAAATTCGGTTAGGAAATAATGCCCATGAGAAAGTAAAACGTCATAGTTTTACCTCAGACCTCAATAAAGTTTCTTGAACTGTACATTAAAATGTAGGCCGATGTATTAGTGAGTTAAGGAGAACAAGGATGGCAATTGAAATTAATTGAATAACTGACAAGGAGAAAAGTAGCATTGAAAATCGTAGCCTACACATATACATACATACATAATAATATTCATGTGAAATGATTATAAAAATAATAAAAGCGACAGTGAAATAAAAAAAATTGAAAACGAGAAAAATTTTTCAATGCATGTAATGAAATATGCTCGTATATTTATTATATGTACATATAGAAATGCAATTATAAATTGGACTTAATTTACGCTTTAGTAATAATAATCTATCAATTATTTGACATGACGAGGTCGTCGACACCAATAGATTTTCGTTTTATCTAATTTTATATGCTCTCTTAAACAATAAGAGCGAAATACATGATTATTTTTTCCTGATTTTAATGCGGTAAAAGTTTTAAGAGAGAACATTTATTTGGGAAGGGGAATTGTTTTGTTAAGGAAGATGACCTGTGTGTGTGTGTTTAGATTTTCACTACAGTGGAACACTTTCATTTTTCGACCAAAGAAAGTGAAATTTCAAGTCTAAGAAAGTATGGTTTTCGTTATGCTAGTAAACGAATACATATAGAAATTTGTTGATTTCACCTTTTTGTCTCTGGTTTTTTTTTTTGATTATTTTGTCAATTTCGTTTGCGCATAAAACCGCGTATGGCTCTGTATGATGGGGTGTTTTTCCCGCTAGCTTTTTATGAATCATCGCGTCCCTTTCCTAGAACAGTTCCATTATTTTTTCCCCAACCCTATTCCTTTGGGGAACTGTTTCATTTCGAAATTGCTTCCACAATATGTTACTATCAAAATGAAATATTGAAACAATCCAATAATTAGGAATGTATAAAATTAAACAAGTTAGATATAATATAGTGAAACCGATTTATATGTTACGAGTAACAATTACTGCCTATCACATATATACACATAGATAGAAAAATAGCATTCTAGATATTAGTTCACTGCTCTCCATGTATGTCAGTTATTTGCTGTTTCATACTTGTGCGTTATGTTCTGCGTATAGTGTTTGCCTTTTCTTACAAATAATATGAAAAAAAAATATTGGTTACGACCTCAATCTTTGAGGTTAAATTGCTGCGGTCGTCGACCCGATATAATACACAATTCTGATATAATCATACATTTATTATATACAGACTAACATATTATATATCATTTCAGATATATATATTTTTATCAGCTCAAGGTCTTTAATTCTTTATTTTTTTATTACAACTACTAAGTATTGTTTACCATATGTGCGATATTTTTAAAAAACTTGACATATTTATATTAGGATGATGATATGTACTTTTAGAGAAAGTATTATACAAAAAATTTATGCACGAATTTTTGGACCTCTTGATTTGAGGTCAAAAATTTTTTGATCAAACAATAGGAGCAAAATTTCACCTGGTGTTTATTTGTATTACAAAAGACTTTAATTACCACCAAATTACCGTTAGGTTTACTAAATTACATATACAGAAAAAATAATACAATGAACTTGATTTTTTTTTTAATAAAAAGCGTAACTTTCCTGTAATACTTTTGTATAAATAAATAATATAGCTAATCAAAATGATAAGTGAAATTTTGCGTTTTTTTTTGTTAACACAATTTTGCGCGTTATTGTTGTTATGTTCGGATATAGAATTAGTGATAAGACAAATCAAATGTGGCACAAATAATACTTGAATATTATTATTTGGGGTGAACAACCTGATAGTAGGGCTATGTGTGAAAACTTTAAACACACATATATGTAACTATAATATAAATACATTCGAATCTATATTTGTGTGCGTTTGTGTGTGTGTGACGCAAATAAAACCAAATGACTGCCTAGTTTTATATTATATTACAAATGGGTACATTAGCGAATATGATTTTGTTATTTCGAAAGGTATAGAACAACAAACTGGCGAAACCCAACAAATACCGTTTATTGAAGAAATTACGTCATTAACTGCAATCTATCGTATTTTTGTAGATCATATATAGGTACATATAAATTGGGAAAAATTTATATAAAAATTGTAAAAGTGCAAACACTTTTATAAGATATTCAAAAAATTTTGAATAGTAAAAGTAGTTAAACTAAAACAATAACTAAAGAATTCTAATTCTCAAACTTTAAAGTGAAAGTAATTGCATAGTATTATATTGTCTTTATTTTAAGTTGAATAGCATTATTAAAAAAAAGAGATCATTATTATAGTTTCTATAAAATAGAATAATAAAAATTGTTAACTAACCTAAATATTTCAATCTCAATTGATTAAAAAATTGAAATAATGCAACAAAGTAAAAGTTAAAATTATTTTCAATTAATATCAGTGACTTTTATAACAATAATACAATTATTTGTATACTAATACTAATGCATAACTTAATAATTTAGTATAAAATAGCTTTAAAAGCTCCACTTAACAAGATTATCTCTTCACATCAATGCTCTTTACGAAGATTAATATTACAAAAAACGAATTTTCTAATATATCAAAACTTTCTGTTTTCATAATTATCAATATAGGGTAGTAATGCGGTTAATATGAAAATAACCTCAGGTAAAAGTGTTGGTAATTTTGTTTAAGAAAAAGCGAAAGCTAATTTAGAAGCTCGCCCCTTTCTCCAAAAACACTCTCTCTTTCTTGCATTTGGGGAGATACACCATAAGAATTATTAAACGTATAGATACATATACAAATACATTGGAAACATAAACGAGGAGAGTGCGCTGACCGCTACTGAAAGAATTGAGTTAGTGGGTCAGCAACAGTGAGAACACACAAAGCTTCAAACCGAAAACGCAAAGCACTCTCGCTCTTCAGTGCGCGAAGTCAGCAACGCGCGAGATTTAACCTGTCTCGTTCAAGCGCGTTATTCTTCGCAAAATTCCTTTGATGATTAGTCAAAATCACAAAATTTAAGATAAATCAATATTTTGAAATTTGGACAGTTTTTCCAACCTTTTTATTATACATAATTTTTTTTTGTTGATGGGAGTGATACAAGTGAGTTAAATTCGGTGTTAAAAAAGTCTTTTTTCTATCTAACTAAAAATGACTGTAAACGATTATAAAGAAACTGCGTGTGCAACAGTTGGACCTGTCGAAGATGTGGAAAATGAGGGTGAAGCCGTTCTTCAGCCACCACCAGCCCATCAAGACAGTGAGAATCTATTAGGACGAGTTCTAGCAGGTAACCTAAATCTAATTATGTCAAAAACATAAAAACAAACAATTAATGGTTCATTTAAATTAGATACAAAGACATTTAAATGATTGCCAAAAAAAATGCCTATATTGATGCAATTGCACTTTTCCTATACCAAAACGTAGCTAGCCTCTCTAAATGGTAGAGATGTAAAATTTTGTTTTCACTTTTTAACATACAGCAACTAGCTGTGGTATATCTAGGGCATCGTGTGCCTCGTACAAGACTAGTTCGTTCACCCTCGGCCTTCGAAGTTTCTAGCTGTCCTTTGTCAGCGCCGCATTCTATCTCTGTTATGTTCACTCACTTTTCATTCCAACATAACAACGCCGAGGCTTAAGATCCGTGTCACTAAGTGTAGTCTCGTATCGAGGTAACGATTATAGAACAGTATTGTATATTGGAGAGCGTATAGAGATAAGGAGGTCGTTAAGTACCTTTGGAAAGGCTAGTTCGTTCACCTTTCAGCAGGCGACCGTATGAATCTGGGGCAAGATGAAATTAACTAGAGGTTGAATGCGAAAACAGCACATGTGCTTAAGTTTAACCAATCACCATTTAGTATTCATCTCCCACCATTTAAAACATAATATTACGAATAACCTCGAATGCATGAAGGGTTCAACGACACCGACCGCTAAATAGGTTACCTGAACTCAACAATCTTTGCGACATACTGTTATGCACTCGGTTTTATAGATTATCGCAATCGTTTTTAGACACTCAAAAAAGAAATAGATATATTTAACTAATATATTTGAGATGTGAGGAGGTCACCACCTCAATTTGGTTTTAAAAAATATTGTATCCAAATTAAATACTATTTGCGAGGTCTTCCAAACATATAACGTAACCTGTACCATTGATTTCATAATAGCCAATTTGAACAATTAATTTTTTTATATAAATAGAATGAAAGTAAATATAAATAAATACGTATAGTTATATTGCCTGGAAGCGTTTTTGGTTGTTCTTGTCTATAAGAAAGTGAAAATCTTTAGATACATTGAAATTTCTTCAACTTTCTCCTAACTGGATTCTCTCTTTCTATAGTCACATAATAATTTCATCTTCACCATTAACGTTACATAGCAAGAAGAAAAAAAACAGACATTATGTACAATCATCAAGCAATTAATTCTAAACGAGTTGTTAACATTAACATTTATGTAAATATAAAGATAAATTGACATTGGCTTCCACACATAATTTTATATATTTTCACATACTGTGTGTGTGTGTGAGCAGAGAAAAACAAAGACAGATACAAAGATGTCGCTTGTTCTAGAGTGAAATGGAAAATATTTTATGTATTTTATAGTGAGCGACCTCAAAAACAAGGAGGCAATGCCCTGCTCTTTATACAGGGTACACGTTGACCTCGATAATTCCATTTGCGAGCTTTTCGAACGCTATACGAAGCTGTGTATATATAAAACGGAGCCCCCCTTTTTGATGGTGTACGAGGCTAGAGAACGCGACCCCGAGAACTTCGGGATCAACAAACTACTCTCTATCCAAAGCCTCACTTGACCTGAATTTTGCTACTAGCAAAAGTGTAGCTTTATACACGATTTGCTGTTGCCTCGCTGTAAGGCTAGAATTTTGTTTGTTCCACATATAAATTTATCAAGGTGAATGGCCAACAACCCTTGTTAAATTTTCAAATATAGAGGGTGGAAAAATTCAGGTTAATTACGTTATACCCCATACTGATAATACATTATTTGATTGATAATGTCCGTTCTGTATTAAGCGTGGTAAATTTAATGAAATCTAATTATAAATATCCTTTTCGAAAAAATTCAAAAATTCCAACATCACTATAATTACAAAATAGAAGAAAGTGTTTGTTTTTTTTTTCTGGTCGGTTCCGAGTGAAAGTTTTTGAAAGAGAGTCAATGTATTTATAATAATATGTGTGTGTGGCTGTTAAGTAAAAGAAAAGAAAGTTGTTGTTTCACTGAATGATTTTCTCCACACAGTTTATACTCTCACTATCAGCCTGCTGGGCAGGTACCATTATGGAATATATCTTATTCAATGCAAATGGGTCATTCATCTTCAATATAATATTATGTTAATACAATACACACTTGTATTATTGCAAAATTTTTTTTAATACAAATTTTAAGTGCTCCAAATTAATCATTGATAAATAAATGCATTTCAATTTCATAATAATAATAATAATATGATGAACCAATGACATAGTTTAAAAAGGTTTTATTTAACCTAATTCGCAAATTTGAAATTTTCTATTCACTTGTTTACGTTTCGAAAAACGCTTTATTTATAGCTATGTTCAAGAAACAAAAATGATTATCTGCATTAATTAAATGCCAATCAAACATATAGGCTATAATTACACCCATTATCCATTTAATATATCAATAAACAATGGCAATATTAAAAATTTCCAATTATTCACATTTGTGATTGTTACGAGAGTAAAGGGGATATTAAATTGTCTCGAAGGTAAAATATGTAGTACATTATGCATATGCGGTAATTACTAAATCTGTAATGCAATATTCATACATACAAGGTTTCCAATCATAATATACGGATTGCATAAGTATTTATGCACACTTTATATAAGTACACCGAGAGATATATGTATGCGAGTATGTATGTATGTGTATAATAGGTACAGATTTTGAGTGGTGGTAAAAGAAAATGCTACTATATTCGAGAGAGGCAATTGACCCATATAACAATTGACCTCGAATAGAAGGGGTTGGTTTGGAAGCTAATATGGAAGTGGTGAACGACCTGTCGACCTCTCTCTTCACAATTTAATGCGACCACCCCTCACATGTAGAAACTTCTAGTAACTATACAGACATTTTCAGGACAACGTTCCACATTCCACATTATCTTTCAACCCCTTTTTTACTCTGCTCCACTTTACAAATGTTGGATAAAAACTTTTCCTATTTTTCTTCATCATCATAATTGATTAAATTGAGTTCATTAACCCAGCAGGAATGGGCGAGTCATTGTTTCTACATGTTCCTTAACATCCAATTATCATTAAAAACGTTTCTGTACTGTTAGATAAGTAAAAACTAATTTTACGCCCTATTCCACAAATTCTTTCCAGCTAGTTTAACATAATCTAGTGTTTAAGATGTACATAAACGTTAATTCCTTGCAGATTATTGTTATTATAACATATAACAACATAGTTTGTACATAATATTTATTTAGGTTACATGCGTATAATGCACCTACGTATCGGGTAGGTCAGGCACACCATGCACCAGTACATCGCCCTTCCGGTTATACTCTCTCTCTTCATCTCTATGTGTGTGTGCAGAAATCATTATTAGGCTTTTGTTGGCAACTTTTATGGGAAAACTATAAAAACAGTTCCAACCAGTCGTAAATGGATTTTGTTCAAGTTCGTTCCACAAATCAATATCAGTGATAAGATACGTGTATTTGCGGATTTCGTAATATCATGCTGGACGAATAATCTCCAGAATAATCTATCAATGTTCGAAATAATATGAAAATTGTCTATTAGAAGATTTTTTAGAAGTTTCGAAAAATTATTGTTAAGATCTTAGACCCTATCCATGATCCATATCCAAATCTTCTATTTTTTGAACAATCTATCAATGTTCGAATATCGAAATAATATGAAAATTGTTTATCAGAAGTTTTTTTTAGAAGTTCCAAAAAGCTTTTGTTAAAATCTTAGACCCTATCCATGATTCATATTCAAATCTTCTATTTTTTTCAGAAGATTTTGAGTTATTCGTTGCGTCTGTCAACGATTTCGTCTTGTTCTGCACGGAATTTTCCAGACGCGTTAATAATCCATCAGTTGTCAAAATTCAGAATAGAAAGTTATCTCTTTGTGTTCAAGATCACTTTGTCTTACAATACAAAATGTTTGTATTTGTGCAAAAATCATGTACTGATGTCAGAAGTTATCAAAAAATTATTTAAAGATCCTAAATTCTGTTCATGGATTTTTATCCAAATCATCTATTTTTTTTTCAAAAAATTTTTAATACATTCATTTTGTCTCGGTTGTTATTTTGTGCGGAATTTTCCAGAAGCCTCAATCCTATTCCAGTTCTTTAGTTGCCAAAACTCACTTAGAAAGTTGTATACATCTTGAATTTCTTCGAACAAGATTTTATCACTTGTTTCATAATAACGAAAATGTTTCTTTGTTTGTATTTGTATCTTGTTCACCACGATGATCACATATTATATTTCATACACATTACATTTATATTATCGATTTCTGGTAGTTGGCCCACTTTCATTACATTTGGTCAACGACCGAATAAGACATTAAATCTACCATAGAGGTCACATCTAGTTTTACAAAATTACAAATTGTTTATTGCGTGATTTATTATCTTTTTTACATCATATTAATAAGTTTTTGCAAACCATATTTTAGGATATGCCTTTTTTGACCAACTTAACTTGTTCTTTTGCAAAATCGTGTCTATAAGACATATTAAAAGACAATAAATATTAAAAAAAAGTTGTAAATCAGGGTGGATCTTATGGAATGTATATTATAAATATATATGTATGTATATGTATATATTGAAGGAGTCTTGACCGCGATGCAGGTCGTAGACCCGCGGATCTGGGCCGCACTCTCGATTAACTTTTATTACGCAAACTACTATATACACAGGAACGTATTAGTTAACATTATATGTTGTTTACTTCGAAAAAGTTTTTGCAAATAGTTCGTTAGAAATAACATATGTATGTATGTAGAAAATTTCAACACCCCAAAAATAAAATCTAATGTAAATCCAAACGCATTTACCTGTCACATACAGAGAATTCGTTGTTAATTTATATATAGAATATTTTTTTATATAAGTGAGAGAATATAAGTAATTAATTAAGTGAATCACAGCTTTTACGTACGTACCTGAATATATAAATTTTACATGGTTGTGACGTACATATGTCTCAATCACAATTTATATAATAGAAAAATAATTAAAAATAAAACACGTACATTGATAGTACATTTCGAAAAATAAATTGTCTATTTACAGTTTTCATTCCCAGTATGACGTCAAATTTTAGAATAGCCGCACGTTTTCAATAACGGGACCCCCATATCTTTTCTTCTCTTATAGTGTCTATTTTATATCCGAAGAAATTTATTTTTGTCTCAAAAAAAATCATACATATTCTCAAATTTTTAATAAATTTCGTATTTTTTCTTGTTTCTATACTGTGTTTGTTTGTACACTGATAAACAAAATGCCTTTGACATTATTTTCGGTCGTTGCCCTTTTTTTTCCTCTCCTGATAACGCAGATTATATACAGAAACATATTATTATTACTATTAAATATAATATTTTTTTTGTCAGATGTTAATCAAATCAACTGTAATATACAATTTTATTAGATTACATTTTATGACAGATATGAAAATTTATTGTGAACTTATACTATAGTATAGTTAGTTGTGCATGAATCTGTTTAGACAAAAGATGTACAAAAAGTTTTCAAAGTTTTTTTTCGAAATAGTATTGTAAATTTGTGATATTGTCACATGGTGAACGTGGCCTAGGACGTTGAATTTTTCGGTGTCATTACATTCTACAGGTGTAAGTGGCGTCTGCGCGCGTCCAGACGCCCACGCGACTCTAGTAACAACCCCTAGCAGCACGACTAGCTGTTCTCAGTTCAACTCCAACAACAACATAAACTACCCTTGAAGAAGACCAAGTGACAAAAAAATTATTTCAATTATTTTTTCTCTTTCAATATGTTAAAAATGGAGAAAAGTTCATTAGTGCCAAAATCATTATTTAATGATATGCCAGGTTAGTGACAATTTAATTATCATAATTTTTTGTGTATTTGTTTATTTTGTCAAATTAGTTGGAAAAAATTTCCGCGTATTTTTAATTGATTAACTATTTATTTATTAAAAACTGGTAATCATTAATGAGCACGTGCATACTGACTAGAGCTGGGAACAGATTATCTGAAAGCAGGTAAGACACGAGATCTGGTACACGAAACACGAGTACAGATCGTGTACAGGTACGAGTATGTCATTCACAGTTCGTGTATAGCAGATTCAAATTTAAAGCAGATCGTGTATAGCAGATACACGTAAGTAACAGATACTGTTTCGTGTATAGCAGATACAGATACGAGCAGATACAACAGGTACTGTTTCGTATATAGCAAATATCCATAATGCTGTTTATTCGTAGGTATGTGCTTTTTGTATAATAATTGTATAGTATATTATATATTATAATATAACAGGCCATACTCCTACAGGACTGTAATAATAAATATACATATGTATGTAAAATATATATATGTAAATAACATTATATTCAGTATTTCAGTAGATGGAAATGCGGTAATCGATTTTGTAAGACTATAGATTATAGATCACCACGTTGTATGCAATTATGCATTATCTAATAATCCAAAACTATTTGTACACATTTTAAGAGGAATTAAATTTGTTGCGAAAGATTGGAGATAAAAAGTTAATAGTGATTAAAAAGATATATTTTTAAGAGATTTTTTTTAATTAAAATTTAAATGTATTCCATTTGTTATAATTATTATACATATAGAAATTTCATTTAAAAAAGCTTATTAGCTTAATAAATCGTATCGTACAAATATACCAAATACGTGTAACTATATACGATTTCTCGTGTTCACGGGTACAGCAGATCGTGTACAGATTTGGCAGGTACAGATCCGAAAAAAGCAGATCGTATAAGGTAAACTGTTATACGAAATTCTCAGATACATTTCAGTTACAGGTAAGAAGTGTAACAGATCAGATCGTGTACAGATACAAAAATTTGCTAAAATTCCCAGCTCTAATGTTAATCGTCTACAATCATTATTAATTATTGGCCAGAGTGAATACAGTAGCTGGACTGTTTGAATTGCTCTTGTTTTTATTTATATTCCTTTTTTCAATTCGTTTATGCTTTTAATTTGTTGTACGTTTACATGCGTTTTAA
>SSSI01006267.1:0-12299 GCA_004796505.1 Oryzaephilus surinamensis
TGGATACTGAGGGACGCGTTTTACGATTTGATTCATTCTCCAAAGTGCTCAGTTCTGGCCTGAGATTGGGATACTTGACTGGACCTAAACAGCTTGTGCAAAATATTGAATTACATATTCAAAGTTCATATCTACACACTAGCGCCCTTTCACAGGTAATTAAATCAAACGTACGATAATCGGAATTATGAAATTATCACAAATTCAGATAGTTAGAATTACATGTGAATTCAGCATGAAACTTTCAATATATTTTTTTAAACAAATATCCTGTTCTGACGTCAACAAAAAAATAGTGAATGTGAAAGTTTATCAGTTTCTAATTAATATGGAATTATGTATATTTATAAATAAATAAAGAGAAAATTATATTCAAAAAGTATATCTGATGATTGTTAAAAACGGAGTAAACCAAATCGAACTGGATTCAAAGTTGACCTCAGCATTTAACCATCAATTAATTTGTTAATATAGGTACATTCATTTAAATTAGATTATTTTTTTATCTTTCAGGTTCTTTTGGATAACTTGTTAAAAGTGTGGGGCTTTGATAAACTTCTGTCACATTTTGAATCAGCGCGCGCTTATTACAAAGCTCGCTGCGACTTTACCATAGCTTCAATGGAACGGCACTTAAAAGGGTTGTGCGAATGGTCTGTACCAACTGGTGGTATGTTTGTATGGATTAAAGTGCACGGTGTTTCCGATGTGTACGATATGCTGATGACCCGTGGCCAAAAGAAACATATCACTTTCGTACCGGGCCACGCTTTTATGGCCGATCCAACAGAAGCCTGTAATTATATAAGGGCATCTTTCAGCAAAACACCCTTGAAGCAAATCGACAGAGCCCTGAAATTGCTCGCCGAATTGATAAGGGAAGAGAAATTGTTGTTGCGTAGGAAACTAGAAAATTGTACTTAATTGTTAGGTATGCTCAAAATCAAATCGAAGTTGAAGTAAATTTGATTTTTGGGCAATTTTTATTTGTATATAAATTTATAATGGTTTTTAACTTTGTTTTTGGGTTTTAAACAAAGGAATTTTATTGTAAACAAATTGCTACATGTTCGGGTTACGTGCTTAGCTCCTCGATTAACAGAGGGAGACTCTTGTAGCTCGGTTAACCCAGACTCACAGGATAAAAAGAAGCAGTTTCTTATGAAATTGTTTCAGGGATTATTGAATGTATTCCTAAAACTAATACGTGCATGGTATATAAAATGTAATAATTTTTAATGTTTTATAAGGGTAAAGATTAGAAAATAAAGAGTTATATTTAAAGGAAAAGAATTTTTCATTTAAAATTTACAGCGCAAGGACTAAACGTAACTGATGCCAATATATATTTCTTTTAATATTCAAGTACTTAGAATGAATATATTCTTTATCTTGCTATTTTTAAACTTTTATTTTATTTTAACCAGCTTTAGGTGATCGTAAACAAATTATTTTGAAGCCCGGCTAGCTCAGTCGGTAGAGCATGAGACTCTTAATCTCAGGGTCGTGGGTTCGAGCCCCACGTTGGGCGCATTATTTTTGGAAAAAAACATTATTATTTTAAAAATTACGTCTCATAAATATGATTGTATTATTTATTTCGTATAAGTGTATACTTGAAGCTGTTTTTATTCATGTTAAACAGCATTAGAAAAAAATTATTGTACCCTAGCATCCAGTGAAACTGAGAAAAGTGCAGTTAAAATTCTAAAAGTGTTTTCCGTAATATCGAAAAGGGGTGTACAATAAAGAGAATAGCGAAAATAAAATACGGGTACAATACGACAGGCTATATGTGGATATTTTTATCCAATGTTCTGAAACAAAGCTGTCTATAGCTGGTATTGTTTTTGGTTCCACAAGACCGCAACTAAACTGGGATGGTGGTGGGTTGATCCCAGTGGAGAGTTATGTATCTTGTAGATTTATGTATAAAGTGTAATACCATCCAAAGCCCACCAAACGTTAAGCCGGTACAGTGAAACACTGTCTGGACGTGCGCGTGTATATTTTGCAGGAAAATATACTTTGTTTTAACATCTATACGTATCAAACAATATGCATTTCGTTGCTATATATAGAAAACAAACCAAATTTGAGTATAAACATATAAAGTTTATGAAGTAATTTGTTTGAGTATGAAAAAAAGTTAAATTTATAAATATGGTGAATGCGCCAAGTAAAATTTGTTGTGTTAATTACTAGTCTAAACCAAAAGGCTGCAAAAACTGCAAAAAGAATATAATAAATATTTACAATAAGTAAATGTGAAAGCAGGAAAGACCTATAATTCATAGTATCCAGTAGGCAATAGAGACACCCCATTATAAGCCCTTTATATGGGAAAAGGTTTCACGCTTTATATCTTTTTTATTTCCTATTTTATTTTATGTGTATACTGCGTGCGATTTGAAAACTACGTTTTGAAAAAGGTATATTACACAAAAAAAGTATAATAAACGTAAAAATTATTATTATTGTACCATAAAATTTAAGTTTAATATAGAAACTTTCCAAATATTGCTTGTTTTACTACTTTAAAAATGATATAAAATTAATTTATAAATAAATAATATTCAATGATTAATAAATAAATAAAGTAAAGCAGGTTCGTAATTTATTTATTATTTTTGACATTTTTTCTTAATAATGGAATAACAACAAAATTTGTTAATAGTCTTTCTAAATATTTACAAATAATATTTTTCCAAAAGTATGGTTCACTTGCTAATTATTGATGAAAATAATGCATAGTAATCTATTGAAAGTCTAACAGAAAAGTTCACACCTAAATGATTGTTTACAAATAAATATGGAATATATAAATAAGTCTATTTTTTCGAAATTCAATATGGGTACGGTATGTGAAATGTTTAGTTAAAAAAATTCTGCAAGGGTGAATGATGTCAGTTTTCTATTCTATTTATATCTCTTCACATCAAAAATAATAAAATAAATTGATATTATAATCAAATTAGTCATGCAAAAAGTCAAAATTCTGTGTTGATTTTTGTTTGAATAAAATTTTTTCTGAATGAAAGTTTCTGTTGAATTTTTTTCTATATTTTTAATGTATATCACATCCCCAGTTAAACAGGGAAGTAAAAGATACAATGGAATGTTGTAGTGGCTGGATCGTACACGTCACGGCAGGAAATCAAGAATAATGCGGACACGAAACTGCACTCGCGTTCATCTCCCATGGGATGCCAAAATGGCGTATCATACACCAAGTTTCGTTGTCTTTGTTTCTATTATAATGTTGGTGTTGCTGTGTTTGTATTTGCAACAACACACGCTGACTTGAAAAACTTTTCATTCTACCTTTCAACTCCTGTATACGAGTATTATATACGAGTATTTAATAATGATATTAAAAAAAACATACAAAAATGATTTATAAGTTCTATAAGAGAGTATGTAATTTAGGGGGGGTATTTAATAATAGCTAATTGAAGTTTGCTTGATTAAAAATATTATTTTATACTTGATGTTGACTGAAAATACAAAATTTGTCATTTCTTAGAGCAGATAAAAAGTTCTAATTTATAAAATGATGAATTTTTACCCTGTTAAGAGATTTTGAAAAAAAATTTCAATTGTTGATTACAAAAAAAGTTTAAATTGAATTATGTATGTTTAGCGTGCCTTTCATTGAGAAATATGATTTGTTTCAGAAAATGATTTAATTTTGAAATTTGGTACTAAACGATCAATTTTCAAATTTTTTCGCGATTTTTATTTTTTATTTATTAAAAAATACAATTTACAATATAGAGAAATACTGAAATATCAGGAAAATGTATTAGTAGTGATAATTTTTATTATTAATATTATTATTGTTTTATGATTCATTCGTAAATAAAAAAGATCTGGCCATTTAAAAATAGTGATTAAAATTTTTACAATTTTTGTTTTTCCTTTACAATTCTACAATTTTTCGAAAATTCTCATAAAGTCACTCATTTTCATAGATATTGAATTGGTGTATATAATAATTAATAAAACCAGCCTAGTTTTTTCTTGAATTTATAATACTTATTTCGTGAGCACTTTTATGTGATCCCTAAAATATGTCTGTTTTTGAGTGGTTGGTCGGAAAATGGGCAATAACTATTTTTCTTCAATAGATATTTTAAACCAAATTAATCGATTATAAAGCTTAAAGACGCATATATAATCGCTTGTAGTTTCATTAAGATACTATTCCTAATAAATTTTTTGTCAACATTTTAAGATCCGTATATTTTTACTTACCTAAAAATTGATGAAACTCCAAATTAAATTCTGTTGGGAGATTTAAATTTTTCAAATTACTGTATATTTGCCTTTATTGCCATCAGACACTAATGATTTGATAAGAGTGCGTTCGCGTGAACTTGGATTTTAGGTCCTAATAGTGCGTGAAGTATCAGTTCACGCACAGCGGCCGTATTTTATCATTGCGTCAATTGAAGAAAAAAGTTTTATATTGAATATGTGCTAAGTAGCTAACTATTTTATAGCGGTGATAGAAATACCAAGTAAGTGGAATAAAATAAATATGATTTGATATTAATAACTGTTTGACAGTACGAAGTGAAAATAATTGTTATCATAATATCAAAACGATAATGATTATTTCCAACGCCTTAGAGAATGAAGCAAGTTGCATTTTCGCGAATACGTAGTAAGATTTATGCAACGAGTAATTTAAAAGTTTATTCGGGGGTGGAAAATCCATTAGATAGTTGACATGAAAAGCAGGGCGGAGCGTTTCTATATTAATTAAGGGCTACCTGTCACTAACCGGCCCGTCTTGTGATGGATGGCCCCATAGGCGACTCCTAGCCTTTATAAACCTTTTCAAACAAAATACTGTAAATTAATGCCACCGTATATAATGCGGTGAATGTGTGCGCGTGCATTTATAATCAAAATATTTTCGAATAATTCACTTACAATTTATTCTAGCACACATGTAACATACATATTATACAAATATAACAGAAAAACGTTTTTAAACATTATTATAATTGATTTTCTCTGTATGTTAGTTACGCCAATGGTATATAAATACGATCAATTTTTCATGTTTTTTATCTCTTTTCTTCCACGGTATAGAGCTTTTTGGGGCCATCTCTATATGGAAGCTTTGGCGACGCGTGTCTGTCTATAAACGTTGCTAATGCATTCCTGACATTCGCCAATCATTTCCTTCCTGTTTCCACAGAAAAAATCGTATACCTACATTATATCCAACTATATTTTTTATATTATACTTGCATACTTATTGTTTTCTATTTTTTACATCGAAAACTTATACAACTAGTGTTGTTATACTGAAAAATAATAACCAATACAATAATTCTCTCGGTTTAATGTAGAAAATTCCACAGATATTTCAAATAAATGAAAATTTTAACTGTATATGAGATCACTACAGATTCTCGTATGTGTATCGCAGATACCGGATACCAATTGTTTGATTCAATATTGCAAATATTTCCTATTTACCTTGTTGTCTAAACTTATACCTAGCAATATTGTCCTGGTTTATTTCATATTAAATTCCTCCATTAAATCGTCCTGCAACATAAACCAATAACTGTGTTCAATGTGTGTACCTATGTGGATTATGTTCGGGGGCCAGAACAGTTCCAGGCTTGTTTATTAATGTGGAACACGTGACCACAGAATGCCTGATGTTTTATCCGTTTACATGGCACTGAATATGACAAATCAATTCTTAATTAAATGTAACATTATATTATTTATATATCTAGATTGGAATATTAAATCTTTTACAAACAAATTTTAAATATGGAAAATATATCCACTCGTATATAATACAATACGGTAAAAATATAAAAAGCTATCTAATAATACAGCAATGACCTCAACGATCCTCTTTTGATCCGGGCTCCCCCAACCGTATAACACAGGAATAAAATAAAACATCGTGGATGATCACGGTGGCGCAACGAGCATAAAAATTGCCTCTTTTCCGGGAATACGCAATCAAAATGGGGGCTTATATATGACCTACTCTAATCTTAATATTTCATTTTTTTATCTGTATATTTGAGAAACTTTTTCTATATGTTCATTATATTGCCAGCAGATTTTTTTAGCTCATTTTTATTTTTTACTAAGATATTATAAAAACTAAGTAAGTTGAAGGAACAAGTTGACAATAAATGAATAAATATTAAATGGGGATTATGCTTATGTACATCAACTGTGTTTAATAATATCCCCAACTTATTTGGCTTTTGATTAGTTTTGGTGAATCAGATTATATGCACCCCACTGAATTGCTAACAGCTGTTGAAGATTTGTTACATCTAATATTATTACAGTTAATCTAGTACTACTATTCATAACATTTTTTAACCAGTTTAAAAGTTAGTTCTATAAAAATGTAAAATATAATAGTAAACAACATTTCTTAGTAAATAGTTATAGGTAATTATTATTTGTGGGACCGCCGCTAACATTTTTAGCATCCACTAATTTTTGAGATAAAATAAAACGTTTGAAACAGAAACTTATAACATGTCGAGTTAAATTGAAAATGTTTAGATAGATCTGTCAGATACACACACACCTTCAACACCACACCCACCCTTGAAAATTAAATTACGAAAAGTATTGTACAGTTGTTATTTTGTATTAAATACAATTTCCTGTAAGAGACAAAAAAAAAATATAATTCCATTTATTGTTTCAACAGGCTTCCTCGTATGAGCACACCTTATATATGTATATATTTTCAACTTGTAATTAAAGTCCTAATCGGCGCCTCATATCCTCGTATGTTATATAAAATTAATCGGTTTTGAAGAAATCTTTCAAAACATTTAACAAACAAACATTTGTTTACAATACTGATGGAATACAAACTAAAAGTCACGCCAAATCCCATTATGTTACGAATGGTATCTTTTTAAAGGCAAAGAATTAGTTTTAGAAACAAGACTCTAATTAATAAGTAAAAGATTCGGCAACAAAAGTGACCTTCAAAATGTTAAGTAGATTTCGTTTTACATGTATTAACACCACCATAATAATTAATAGCTTATATAAAGTATTTAACGTGTTGTGCTGTGAAATGAAGTATTATCCTTAAATTTTATGCAAAATTTTTTCCATTTTACACAAAAAAAAATGTTCTGAATTTGAAAAGTTTTATATGCATATACATTTGTAATGTATTTCGACCACATGATGATGTGTGATCTCTATTATTATTAATACATGTAAAGTAAACATTTCTCATTGTTTGTTTAATGTTGTATTTATTATTGTTGTGTTGTTCCCGGTGATGCATGCATGCGCGTGAATGACTAGCAGGTATATGTAATTTTCCCCGTGTATAGTAACACATTTTTGCGCTATAATCAATAGGGAGATGTTGACAAGGGCACGTGGCAGCACGTGCTCTATGCGCCCTAAACAGACTTTCCTTTGCTTGATTGAAACAATCAACATGATTCTGCATATATACATGTATGTGACCCCATCCAGCTATCAGGTGATTTTATTTTATATGGTCAAAGGAAATACTTCTCTATATCTTATAATATGACTGGTTCCCATTTAATATAAAGGGATCAAAACAATATTATTTAATCTATCTATTCCGCTTTCATTTTAACAGGAATGGACAGGTTAAGATTTAATAAATGCTGTGCCCTATCAGCTGCCAATTCGTATTAAATTTTATCAATGCCATTGTGGGCACAATAAAATAGTACAAGTTTTGGGTAGTATTTTAATAAAGGAAAATATTTCTAGTGACTGAATTAGCTTATAAAATATTAGTTTATTTTTGAGTCTAAAAATGAATTAACTTACATATATGGCCGAATAAATAATAAAGTAATGTATTAAATATTATACAGCTATGTTATTTCATAATAAAATGGCACAAAGTGAAATTGTGAATTTTGTATACGTATATTGAGTTGTCTTGGAAACATTAGAAGTTCGTAGAAATAAGAGGAGAACAGAAACAGGTTAAAAGTTGAATTACATAGCTGAGTAGTTCAAAGGCAGAGATTTTCCAACGATACAAAATTAAAGCACGTCTACACACGGTCTTAAGCCTTAACTTTTAGAATTTAGATTTTTATTAGTCTAATACACACAGACAGTCTCTATAGTCTATAGTCATTGTTCTTAGTTTTTAGTTCTTAAAAACCAAAGACTATACACACCGACCAATTACAGTAAAAAATTGTGAACATATCAAGATTGATACAACTGACAAAATTTTAAAAACTAAACAGACTTGGTCTGTTTTCGTCGACTAAAGAATAATATTGTGTTTTAAACAGTTTAGTTTTAAGTGAACTAAAAGTTACAGTCTATGAACTAAAGCCTAGTCTATATGAAGTCTGTAGTAAGAAGTCTTTAATCCTTGGTTTTTAGTCTGAACATGGTATTTTAAGATAAGAATGTGAATCTTTTTGAGTTTTAGTCTTTAGTCTTTATAAGTTGAAGAACTTTAATTTTCACATACTTCCGATTAAAAACTGACCAATCATACCAAAGAAAATAACCTACAAAATGTGTTGACAGATAATATTTAGTTGCCTGCTGACAGAATTTTGTAGTGATTAGTTCGTCTAACAACAAATAAAGACTAATGTAGACATCATAGTTTTTTAAAATATGTAAAAGTTAAATGACTTCATACCAAAATATTAGAGATCAAAGAATGACAATTGACAGAATTTTAAAGGCTGAACAGAGTTGATTCTTTTTTTACGATCAAAGAATAGTGTAGATAATTAGATATCAGTTTAGTTTTAAATAAACTATATTAAAGACTATAGTTTACATACGGACTAAAAAATAAAGACTAAAGGCTTAGAACTGAGTGTAGACGAGCCTTTAGTTTTATTACTAAGCTTTCTTTCGATACATGTTTGACCAGTATTATTAATACATATTTAAAAATAGTAAAAACATAACTAAACTATTAATAGCTTCACATAAGATATTAGAAGGCTAAAATAATTATACATATTATCAATTTAATCCGGAACCAGAAAATTTTTTGTACATATACGTGTGTAGGTACGTATACTTTCTATGGATGTTAAATTTGCATTCTAATATTGACTTTAGATGTAAAACGTTTTTCTTATTGATTATGTTAAAAGACTATTTATTATGTATTTATTTAAACAATTTGTGCAATTCAAACTAATGATAGCCAATATCCTGTCAAGCTATGGGAAAAGTAATACATTGTAAAAGACAGTAAAAACAAATTGTCCCTTTTTCAAGACTATATATGGGTGCGCTTTGACTTTATCCCTGTAATGGTACAGATCACGACAATCTCTCCCGCGAGTCTCACTTCATTATTGACCTATTTCGATTAGGACGACGTTTGATTGAACACATAAATCTATAGTACTCGTACTATAGAGAATGAATATTTCATTTTGTAGTGAATACCTTATAATAGAAATTATTGAGATTTTTTTTGGTAATTCTAACATTTATTCCATGGTTGCTCGTTGGAATAATAAAATGTTCCTGTGTAATTAATAATCAATATATACCTACAAGAAGCTATAAATATAGGAGTATTTATTAAATTGTGATAAGGAAAATTAGCTATTCCTCGTTTCTAAAAGTATTCCTTAACATCTTGTTCGTTCATTTCAATGTAATTCAATAGAATCTTAAGTCGAATTAACTATTTTGTTGTCAAGTGTAAAACTTGAGAACAAGTTCCTGTTTCCATGTTCTAACATCCTTCTGATGGTAAAATAAAACAAGTAAATTGCTCTTCTCTTCAGTTACTATAAATATATATATATATGTATACTTAATATAGTTTGAAATGCATCAAACATTAAAACTTTCTAAAACATCATAAAACAGCCTAACATAAAATATTTAAATTTAAATTGCTTGTATCGAAGCTTTTCATGTATACGAGTTATATTGTATAGTAAAAATTTATATTAAGAATCATCATAAAACTTGGATATTATTGTTTGTATTGTTTTCCCCCTTTCTCAGTTATTACAACAAAAAGTTTGCTCTTAAATACAGATTTTTGCGATTTTCACGAGTTTCTCTATTGACATCCTGCAGACTGCAGATATACTTTTAGATCCGAATCGACTAACCAAATCAATAACAAGAAAAGAATTGAGACCACTCCACTACAAAGACTTTAAATATTGTTGCAATTTAAGTATATTGACAAAATTAAATTTTTGGAAACATTTTATTAAGAATAATAAATTCAATATAATTTTTTTGACTCATTCAACTTGAGATATCACAATGAAAGTTTAATTTCGAATTTTTCGCAATGCTTTGTATTATTTTGTATGGAATGTCTATATTAAAAAATCACAAAGGGTAGATAGTGTAAAGGTATAACTCGAATCCAATGAAATAGGTATACACAAGCAAAATATTTGTGTTCAATGTGCAGCAGAAGAGCTGTTATATACCCGCGTTTCCGGAGTTTCCGTGCCGTACAATCCATATGCCATCCTCAAAGATATATGGGATATAGGTGTATAGCGTGTGCTGGCCCAAACCCAAAGTAAAAGCGTGTCCGTATCCAACCACCCACGCCGTTACCCAGCAATGGAAGCATCTGGCACGCCTTTCGCCAGTTCTCCGCCTCCATGGGGGCCAAAACCCTCCATTGGTTTAGCTCCCACTAGATGGTTCTTCCCGTGGCATCAACAACATATTCACAATTCAGTATCAAATCAGTACTCATTAAATAAACAGTGCAGTGCGTCATCCTGGAGACCGGCGTTGTCTGTATATTTAGCACCAGCAGCAATCTAGAACCATGCTCAACAATCTGGGCTCCGTTGGTAAGTTAGTGGGGGCCACTAATTGACGCTAAAGTCTTTAGTGATTCAGCGTACTAACGATAGGCTAGTTAAATAGGCTAAATTGAAGCTGCCTCGCCCTCATTAAGCCAATATAGCTTGGCCGCGCCGGTAGGCCATTCAATTAGGAACAACGCAGCCCTTGCACCCAACACACATACACATACACACATTTACACATCCTGATCTGAACCTATATGCAACATTCTTTCGTACTTTTAGTTCCGCGACGCATTTCTAGTTCGTCAAATCATATCTGACATGAACTGTAAAGAATCATATTCATATTAAATAGCTTTTGACTAGATCCTGAATACTGTGTGAGTGTTAACGTTATCATAATCCCATCTATCGACCTTTCATAATGGATTAAAATAGTGTTCAATTGAAATTCGTAACGCTTACATCAAATCTTATTATAGAATTATGGTGGTGTTTCAGTTTTCGTGTTGGACTTGCATTTATAACGAAATATCCATACAGTGATTGTGTTTAGTGTTAAAAATATATTTAACAATACTGCTCTCAATGTTTCGTGTAATTAGTGATTTTCATAATGGTTGGTAGGTAATACTATGAGGATATAAGTTCTAAAGTTAAAAGTATACGGGTTTTCGAAATGAATTTAAAAATCGGTGTAATGAGCGGGATATTATTTGGGGACGGCAATTATTCTAAATTTTTTTCGCGGTTGCAAGAATGATTACTGATTATTGTTGACGAATGCAGCTTTTGAGCGGCATATTTTGATTCAGCGTTTTTTAATCTTTGAGGATCTTTGAGGAAGAAGTTCTACGACGGAACTTTTCAGTGTCTGAAAATACAGTGATTCAAAGATTAACAATTTAAGTTTGTAGGACATATTGTAGTTATAAAGTAATGAAATATAGTTAATCTCAATAAAATTCAATATAGTTATATTAAACTTTAAAAAAAAAAAATAAAAAATAAAAGTTATAAACATCATAAAATATTATCGGATTACTAATTACTAATTACTTAATAACGAAACGCTGAATGCTGAATTAGAATATTAATTTAAGAAAAAAGGATATTTTGGAGCAATTATCCAAATATTACGATATTTTGTTAGGTTTTGAATTTGTAGCATAAACTGGGGATTAAATTACAACAAAAGTAAACGAAATAAGTGGTTTCACTACAGAGTTGGACATACCTTAGATTTTAGATTATTCGAAATTAATTGTAACTTAGTCAATATACATTTTATTAAAAACATTAACATCAAACATTAATAAAAACCATTTATATGTTGATAGTATTAAATCAAAGTAGATGACAAAATGAAATTTTATATGTCTGTTTTATTGCAGGAATAAAAGAAATGTGTGGTGAAGATATAAAACGGCATCCTGGTGACTTAAAGGCACTGGAACAGCCACGATTGAACGGTCTTTGTGATGGTGGTTTGGC
>SSSI01006273.1:0-15138 GCA_004796505.1 Oryzaephilus surinamensis
GTATTTTTTGAAGGTGTTTACTCTAAGAATCATTATATTAACTATACAATTTATACAAATATTGATTACAAAAATACGTACACTTTTTTTACTAAAAATTCCTTTCGTTGTTAATTACGAGTATATGTTATATGGTCTATATCCAACATAAATCCTTATTTTTATGTTTTCTGGTTAAATTTCTTTTTTCTTATTTATATAATTGCATAATAACTGATAATTTCTTTAGATAAACTTGAGCCTGAACAAATTTAACATTTCTTAGTGGCAAAAATTTTTCACATGATTTTTTTTAAATTTACAACTGTGATGTTCTTCAACTGCTTTTCCTCGATATTTCAAGTTTTCGGCATTTTTTTCCAATTTACACTTTTTGACTAAAGATCCTTTTTGTATGTGTTTATGTATAATATACATTCGGTTTTCAACCATACAAACTTGAATTTCTTATAAAATACCATACATGATGAATTTTTTTCCAGTGTTGAGGTTACAAATACTTTTTTGTGGTTTTTACGTTCACTATCTAAAAAACAAAATAATTACCACACATTTTACTTACATTAGATTACAAAACATACCTTTACACTTTACACAATAATTTAAATGTTTTTTGTCGCCTTTTTGTAAATTTAAAACATGTTTTATTACACGTTCTGACAGCATCTCGCAAACATCATGAGATGTCAAATCACCAATCATTCAAAAATCAGCCATTTTGAATTAAATATTTTGAATTTCAGTCAAAATCAGCCATTTTGAATTTACTAAATGAAATTGCGACTACAGCGCCAGTGTCGCTTCTAGTTGTATGTATATTCTCTGACAAAATGTGAAAACAGTGTACGACAATTAATCTAAAAAAACACCAGATTTATTAGTTGAATATAATGAATTTTGCAAAAACTGTATAAAGAATTATTCATTTTATTTTCTTATGTTAATAATTACTTTAATTTTCAGTTATTGAAACAATGTACAAAGGTAAAGTTTTGCCAGTTTTCCACAACAAAGAAGAATTACCAAATATTACCTTTAACTACATTATCAGATGATGAAAAAGCAATGCAAGAAACTGGTACTTTTTAAATTAAAATGTAGAAATCAGATTTAAGTTTTACAATAAAGTATTGTATAGTTTCTAGATTGTGTAAAGAAGAAATAGAACCATATGTACGAGAAATGGAAGAAAATGGTTATTTAAAACAATCTGTTATTGACATGCTATTTAAAAATGGTGTAAGCAACTTTTCTTAAAACCAGCATATCAAATATAAAATCATAATAAATATGTTTTTCAAGTTAATGGGAATAGAAATTGATAGTGATTATGGTGGTGCTGGTTGTAATTTTATGGCAACAATTTTAACAGTCGAAGAAATATCAAAAGTTGATCCGTCGGTATCTGTATTGGTCGATATACAAAATACATTAGTAAATAATGTTATTCAAAAATTGGGAACAAAACAACAAAAAGAACAATATTTACCACGTTTAGCAACAAATTTAGCTAGTAGTTTTGCATTAACTGAAGTCAGTTCTGGCACAGATGCGTTTGCATTAAAAACAATAGCAAAAAAGTCAGGAAATGAATATGTTATAAATGGTAGTAAAATGTGGATATCAAATTCAGATGTGGCTGGTTTATTTTTAGTGATGGCAAATGCCGATCCGAGTCTTGTACGTTATTTTACATTAACAGAATGAACATTTATTATAATATGTTTATACTTAATATTATGTATTTTGTTAGGGATATAAAGGAATCACATGTTTTTTGGTTGATCGTGATTTAGATGGTTTTCAAATAGCAAAACCTGAAAGGAAACTGGGTGTTGTAGCTTCTGGTACTTGTATGTTAACATTTGATGATGTTCGAGTACCGGAAACAGCAATTCTCGGCAGTTTTGGACAAGGATATAAAATTGCTGCTGGATTTTTAAACGAAGGCCGTATTGGAATCGCTGCACAACAATTGGGCATTGCTCAGGGCTGCTTTGATGCCACAATTCCGTATACTTTAGAACGTATACAATTTGGACAACCGATTTTCAACTTTCAAGTAATAATTTTACGATTTTCTTATATTTAAAAACAAGTTTTTATATTTTTCTTTTAAGTCTATGCAACATCAGATTGCACAAATAGCCACACAAATTGAATGTGCACGTTTATTAGTTTATAATGCCGCTCGTTTAGTGGAAAATGGTGATAAATTTGTAAAACAAGCATCAATGGCTAAATATTATGCTGCCGAAGTAGCACAACAAACATGCATTAAATGTATTGATTGGATGGGTGGTGTTGGATTTACCAAAGATTACATACAAGAGAAATTTTATAGAGATTGTAAAATCGGTAGCATTTATGAAGGCACTTATAATGTACAATTGAGCACAATTGCAAAACATTTACGACAAGATTACGAAAAATAACGTTCAATCTTTTTTTATTATGTATATTACTGACTGGAGAGTTTTACATTTTCAAAAAAAAATAAATATGTATTTTTATAATTCTATTTAATTATTTTTTACTACAGCTAAACACAACATGATATTGTACATCATACGATAAATATTATTTTGGATCGTGTGGCAATTTAAAACCAACCATACGTGCTGTTTCATTAATACTTCTTTCGCCTTTCCCATGAAATTCTTGATGTATTTGTTGTTGTAATCTTGAACTTTTCAAATAACATAAATATGTCTTTGCAATAAATTCCATCTCTTCTCTAGCTTTACACAATTGTTGATCAGTTGTTTTGTATTTACGAAATTGTTGTACAATATATTTATAGATAATGTTGTTGTTTAAATGATGATGATGACTTTCTGGAAGTGCATAACGCAATTCGCAAATTATTTGACGTAAAATACCAATTTTACTCATTTTTACAAAACTGTAAACAATAATTTATTAAATTAGTTTGTTACTTTTCTTATAAATTCAACATCTTCATCCAAATATTCAGGTTCTGCATTATCCGACCAAAAATCATTTGAAATTACATGTAAATTTGGAAATATATGCAATGCAGTATCATTAAATACTTCATAAAATTTAAAATTATTTACAACAGCTATTTCAATACAATATGGTAAAATTTTCGTTATATAGTAACCGTTTATTTTTAATAATCTTTTTGTTGTATTTTCAACAATTGTATTAAAACTATTGGCAAGTATTAAACAGTTACGTAAGTTTAAGCCCCAATTAGACCATATTAGATTATTACTTAATTGTTTTGGACAATGCGGCATATAAAATAGTGTTGTCTTATTAACATTATATTTTGCTTCGCAATTTTCCAATAATTGTATACAGTTATAATGTTCCAATAGAGTAGTTGTATCGTTTTGTGTTAGTATCGGATCGTATATTGATAATTTGATTTTAAGAAAATCACGTAACAATAATATTAATGCGAATTGATAACGTGATATTAAACACTCACCAATACGACCGATACCAAGACAAATTATTTCATTTATTTCGGGTTTATTTAATAATTCGATCGCTTCACACAATGAAGACTGTATAGAATAGTAAAAATCTGATGATAAAATATCCTGTTTGGCTTCTTCAATACGACTAGAAAAAAAAATTATCTTTTAGGTTTTATTTTTAAAAACTCTAACTTTATCCAAATATAATTACTTAATTATTGATTTCCTATCAGTTTCTGCTTGTATTGTATTAGATTCTAAATTGTTTACGATAATGTTTTGTTTTATTTTAATATTTTTATTTTTGTATTGTACTAATTTAAAACCATCTTGAGAGTTTTTTTCACCTGACATTGACATCACGTCACACAGAACACTAAAATTTTAGAGGTTATTTATTAAAAAAAAATCAAATATACAGATTCCATTAATAGTTTAATGTGAAAAATTGTCAATAAATGTCGCTAGTTGGCTGTTTTCCTAAAATCACGTGCGCTTACTGTGATTGGTGGCTAAATAAATTGATTACCATGTGACCTTTTCTACTTCTCTTTCTAGTCATCCATCTTTGATTTGTAACGCTTTTATTGTTATTATTTATATACTAGAATTGCATATTTTTTGTGTTGACAACAATAATAACGTGTTAAATTGAATTAAATTCGATAGTGTTTGGATTTATTTAATGTATTTTTCTAAATTAAGTGTGTGACATTCAATCAAAGTCGTAATTTTTTTATAGAATTTATATAAAATTATTGTAATGTTGAGTCATGTTGTATAGTTTGTTAATAGAGACAAAGCAACAACGTGAACTTTGAAAAATAAAAACCAAAACACACTACATATTGGTATGCTGTTTGAGGATCAAGAAGGTCGAGGGTATAACAATTTTTTCTATAATATTGTACGTTTTTCCATTGATTTATTGTTAATATATTTTCCCCCTTTTTGTTTACATACACATGTCTATTATTAATTTTTTTTTTGTTTTCGTTTTCATACATCTTCTCTAATATATC
Organism: Oryzaephilus surinamensis; assembly: GCA_004796505.1. Lineage (NCBI taxonomy): Eukaryota > Metazoa > Arthropoda > Insecta > Coleoptera > Silvanidae > Oryzaephilus > Oryzaephilus surinamensis. The sequence continues at coordinate 4,475 of SSSI01006273.1, forward strand.
AAAAACTAAAACATAAACACACATACATATTATGTATATGTACCTATAATAATATAAAAAATATTTTAGTGTTTTTAAATTTAATTTCGAATTCATTCATTCTTTTAATATTAAATTAGTAATAGGAAATATCAAGTCAAGGTTTTTTATATTTATTATGATTTATTCTAATTTAATCAGTAAAGGGAAATTATACGAAGGAATTTCAATAACTTATTTACACTTTTTTATTCACGTGTTGAAAAGAATTTAACTTTATTATAAGAACATTTATTTATGACGTCATTCTGTATTATGCTTTTCTTTTTTTGTTATATAATAAATGGTGTTTTTCTTTTGATTAATCAATTATAATAATAAATGCATAATCATATACTTATTATATAGCTATAATCGATTATCACATTTTTATGGAAATTTTCATAGAAAAATATCATTATACTGCCATCTAACGATTTTATTAAAGTTAAAGCAATTCTTATTTACATTCCAGAAAAATGGGTGATTATTTTCTGGATCCAAATATAACAATTAAAGAAGAAATGATAAATGATAACGTCTTAAATAGTTCATCATCAGCATCAGTTCCAATACCATTAAGAGTGCGTGAATTAAATGATTATCATGATAATTTTTCTCCAATTCAATTACATGATGAATCGTCAAACAATCAATGGTCCATAATGAATACAGAGGAAATGTTAAAAAACGATTTAATACAAATGGATGACGATGATATATTTCAAGTGGATAAAGCTGATTTAATACAAGGTCCAACATTGGCTGAATTAAATGCAAATGTCGTCGATACAGATTTAACTGATTTAAATTTCGATGATTTATTATTACCTGATGAACATTCAATACCGAATTTTAATTTTAATAATAATTTATTTCAACAACAATCCACTTCATTACCAACACAACATAATAATAGTGTATTTTTGTATCATAATCAGGATTTTATTGAATTGTTTCCAAATAAACATCCACAACAACAACAACACCACCAGCAACAACTACAGCAACAACAACAACAACAACAAATCGCTGCATTTTCACCATTAAGCCAAACAAGTTCAAATTCATCGATATTTGCACCACCAACATCGCCACCTGTTGTTCGTAATGCGAGTTTATTACAACAAAAACACAGTACATTACATGAATTGTTAATAAAACGTGAACAACAACAATCAACTGAAACAACAACAACAACAACGGATCTACAAATTTTAGGACAATCTGTGCCAGCAGCAACAAATCTACCAGTTTTGCCATCATCGTCTGTACAACAAAATGTACGTTTAAATCGTTCAATAACGTCGCGTCTGTCATCATCAGCACCAACACATTTAGGATTCGAACAAATTTGGCAACGTCGCGAACCAAGACAACATTTATTAAGTACAGGTTCATTGGCTGAAGCCGGTTCAACATCTTCCATATCAACTGGTGGTGTTTTAAGTCCGGAAGCATTAGATTTATCGCATGATGAAGAATTGGACAGCGATGAAGACAGTGATGGACATTACGAAGATTTTTCATCTGACAATAATTTGGATACAGATGATGATGATTGTTGTGTACCGACTAGTCGACAATTGGCGGCAATGAGTAAAAAAGAACGCTATTTCTGGCAATACAATTTACAATCGAAAGGTCCGAAAGGACAACGTTTGGTAATGAAATCGAAAATGGAGGATCCGCATGTGTTGCACGAAGTGCAAGATCCTGTATTTAGTCCAGATTGTTCTGTACGTGGCATAAAACATAGTGGAAAAGCACGTAAAGGTGATGGCAACGATTTAACACCAAATGCAAGGAAATTGTATAGTATTGGTAAGGAATTGGATAAATTGGGTAATATTATAAATGATATGACGCCAGTTAGTGAATTGCCATTTAATGTAAGACCAAATTCACGTAAAGAAAAAAATAAATTAGCGTCCAGGGCGTGTAGATTGAAGAAAAAGGCGCAACATGAAGCCAATAAAATTAAATTGAGTGGATTAGAAAATGAACATAGTGAGTTACTTGTCAATTTCTTTATTAATGTTTGTTTTTCATTTTTTGTTGTTGTTTAGAACGTTTATTAAATGGTATAAATCAGGCGAAACAAATTGTAGCAAAAAAATTAAATACAACAACAAATACAAACGATAATCAAGAAGAATTGTCGAAAAATTTGGAGAAAATCATTAAAACATCAACAAGTACGTTATTTCTGTTTAAAATTAAAACCTGTTTAACTGTATTATTGTTTTAGAATTAAAAATAGCTGGTCAAACAACTGAATACGTGAACAAAATATTGGAACGTTTAAAAAATGGTGGAAATTCTTCATTTACAACCGATGATTAATATAAAAAATGGAATTTTTTTTTTAGAATCTCTTTAATTTATTGTAAGTGCAGTATTTAATTTATTTTTTTTTAAATAAAAGTTTAACAACGAGATGTTCACGTATAATAAAAGGTTAGGCGCTGGCGCCGCAAAAACAAACCGATTTGTGCTTATTGTATATTTTTTTACTTGGCATTAATGCATGTATATATAATAATTATTGTGTAATTTTTAACTACTAGTCCAGTATACCTAAAAGAAAGTTTATATTATATTTTATATATAAATTTATTAAAGTGCACGTTACCACTAAAAAATAAATGCTTAAAAATTGGGAAGAAAATAAAAAATTTATGAAACTATAATCAGGGATTAATATATTTTTATAAAAATAAAGTTTATATACACTTTTAAAATGTTAAATAATGGTAGCTGTTTAGATTTTATATATAAATACTTGTAAATTGATTAGAAAAGCTTGTTGTATATTTTGTGCCTGTTTTGTTTTTATTATTTAAGAATGGGGTTTAAAAATAATTTTTTTTTTCTAATTTTGTTACTTTGGTGTGACATTGTTTGTGATTGGAGGAAGAAAATGTGTTCAGTTCGTGATATAATAAAAGATTGTTTTTTTTTTGGTAAGAATGAAATAGATTTAAGGCTCATATTTTTGTTTTGTACAAATGTGATTTTTTTAAGTTTTTAGTTTTACATTGCATAGTTTTTCTAAATAAATAAATTTAGATTTGTAACTGAGGGCTGTGTTTTATATATAATAAGAGTTTTGGTTTTAATTCTTGTCTTCAAAATAAAGTAACAAGCCAAGTAAATGAAAATGTTTTTATTTACTTACAAATTATATATTCGATTCCATTTCCGTATAGAAAAATATGAAAATCTGATTCTTTTTCTAAACAATTCAATCCTTGTACATCACTAATGTTTGTATAAAGTTTATGTAAAAAATTGCACGTTATTTTTGTGTCTTTTATAGAATATTGAAATAAACACAATTTCTGATCAATACTTATTGATAAAAAATAATTATTTACAATATAAACACCAGTTATTTGGCTACAATGAAAACTATTTAATTGCACTTGATTTAAAATATTAATATCGTTATTTTTAATATTTATTAATAACAAATTAATTAAATTGTCATCACCGCCAGTTAAAATTAAATAATTATTTGATAATCTTACATACGAACACGAATTTATACCCGATTGATGGGTTTTAATTGATTTTAAATAATTGTTTGATAAATTTATTAAATCATTCACGTTCCAAAATACTAAATAACCATCAGATGCCATTGTTATTAATATATGATCATTATTTAAATATAGTAATTTCATAATACATTTAAATTTATAAAAAATATTATGATGAATCATTAACTTATCATTGATTTTGTGGAATATTTTCAAATTGCCATCAGAACATGCAGAAAACAGCCATATTTCGTCTAATTGTATAAAAATCATGTCCATAATTCGCATTTCAGATGTATTCCTATCAATTTGTTCATAATATGTAGACAATTCGATACAATTTGGTTTTTCGTATTGTGTTAAATTTAATTTCCAAAGAATTATTTGTGCTCTTCCACCTGCTGAAGCCATCAAATATTCGCTTTTTGCAATTTTATGACTAGTTAATGTTCTTATATTCGATAAATGCGATTTAAATTCGTCAATTTTGTAAAACTGTTCATTATTTACACAAGAAAGTCGTAAAATCGTGTCTTCACCGCCTGTTATTAAAAAAAATTGTCCATTTACATGAAAACTAAGCAAACAATTAATATTATTCAAATGAAAACTGGATAAAATATTCTTCGGTATTGAATTAACATCAAATTCAAATGAATTTATAGATTTCCCTTTAATAAAAACAAACTTGAAACAATTTTCCATCATGAAACAATCCCAAGAACGATGTCCACCACCACAATCCACTTCAAAAATAATACGACGATCCATTAAATGCCAAATAATAAATTTATCACCGGAAAAACCATACAAATAATTATTTTGTACGTTTGCCAACCACGTAAATGGCAATTTATCACAACAATACAATTTTAATATGTTATTTTCGAATAAATATTGCTTTATCATACCATTACGTCCTAATGCAACAATTTTATCATTTATTTTAAACAAATTTGTAACACCTAAATGTGAAAAAGCCCGTTTTATTGTTTGTATTGGTTGTAAATGGCCAATTTTATATAAATTTAAATGACCTTTACGATCACCAACTAAAACATAATCATTTATTATCGATAATGCACAAGTGGTCCAACGTTCTTTAATTAATGGTAAACTAAATGTACTTAATAGATGAATATTGTCATTAGATTCCATATAATACAATGTTAGAATACCATTCTGTTGACAAACAAGAAAACAACAACATGTAAGCCAATGAAATGCATAAATACGACTAGATTGTTTACAATTATAAACGCCTAATTTTTCTAAATGATTATTTTTACATTTATAAAAGTAAATTTGACCAGAAAAACCAGCTAAAGCTAATATTTTTCTACAATAACACAAACTAATTACAACGTAACTCTTTAAATCAATTGTATTGTTAATAAAACGCCATTTATTTTCTTTAGCATTAAAATAAAATAAATCTGCTGATTCATTAAATAAGAACATGTTGGAATCTTTCAAAATACCAATAAATTTCGGTGTTTTATTGAACGGTGACTTAATATCTGGTTGATTTTTTTTGTTAATTGAATATTTTAATGGAATTACAGCAACACCAGAATCTGCACATCCACTTATAATAGCATTAGAATCTTCCATATACGCTAAACTCCATATAGGAGCATTTTGATAGTATTTCTTTATTAATTCACCATCAAAATTCCATAAATTAATTAATCCATCTTCTCCAGCTGTTAGAAATTCATTTTTCATAATTTTACAACGAAATATTCTTGCTGTATGGCCATAAACTTGGCACTTTAATGAAATTTCATCGTTTATTTGCCATAATATTGCAGAACGGTCATCTGATGTTGTACAAATTAGATTATTTTCTTGATTATAATCAATTGAAAAGATAACACCCTAAATTATATTTAAAATTAAAATGCACAAGTAATTTGTGAAACAATTAATCATACTTTATGTTGTTTTAAACGTGTTTTTACCATACCAACATTTTGTTTATCATTTATCCATATTAGAACTTGATTAAATACTGTTCCAGCATATACAATTATGTTATCGAAATTATTTACATGCAAATATGCACTATATAATATGCATTTTTCATTACAAATCCATTCGTTTAGTACATCTAATGTTATAGAATATAATATTAGTTTATTATGCATTGTAATTGTTGCAATTTGTTTTAAATTAAACCAAATAGCATTTAAAATCCAATCATTTGTACTTTTGTAGGCAATTTCATCAAGTTCAAAACACACAATGCTATTTATTACAATATTATAAATTTTTATATGTTTTTCACCATAAATAATTATTTCGTTTTCATTTTCATTTAAAACAAATCCAAATAATTGTTGATTATCAAAAATTTGTAATTTTTTAATAACATTATGATTATTATTTGAATACACGTGCAAAAAGTTGCCAATACCTGTAAATTAAATTTATTACCATAATCATACAAATTTATATAGGAAAAATACCAACTAAAATGTATTCTTTTAAAGACAATAAAGCCGTTATATCGGTTTTTATTAATTGTGAAGTAAAATTCTTCATATTTTATTTGTTATATTTACAAATTTGTAAATAACCTCAAATTACCAAAGTATACTGTCAAATATCAAATTTTGTGTAAATTTTTAGGGATGCTACAGTAAGCTAAGAACAAACAACTTAATACGTGCCCGGGTAGCTCAGTCGGTAGAGCATTGGACTTTTAATCCAAGGGTCCAGGGTTCAAGTCCCTGCTCGGGCGAAACTTTTTTTCAGTTAAGAATTCTTCCATTAGATTAAAAAAAACATTTCCAAATAAAATAAATTTATTTCAAACAAATTAATAATCACAAAACTTATACTAGAATATTTATAAAAAAAGTCAACCTCTCAACACATCCAATTCTTCTGGTGTTACATGAAGTCTTAATTGTTTTTCGATGATTAAATCTTGTATTTGGGCCAATTCGGCTGGTATATAAACAGCAGCATCCACATACAATGATTTCAACCATGGACATTCTTCAACAGCTGTATAATAAACATTTCTGCACATGCCAGCATTATAATAATTATATACAAAATGTAAATACAATCTCCAAATTAAACCACAACGTTTCGTATCCATTTTTGTGGCACGTTTAAATAATGCCAATATTTGATTTGTTAAAATTTTGTCGACTTTATACGACTCACCACTTATTGTATCCATTAAATTCTCTTCAATTTGTTGTAATTTCATTAAACCAATAAATATTGCAAATAAAACAGCATATAAACGTCCAGTTTTTAATAATAAATTCTTTATCGGCCAAAACTGTTTACCCAAACAACCAATTACAAGACTTTGCTGTTTTACACATAAATTTAATAAGTATAAATTGTTTGGAAACAGTTCTAGTGCACGATTTAAAACATCATCAATCAATTGAAAACTACTTTTATACTCAATACAATGTTTAAACATTATAATTGTATAAAATTCGTACAAGCATTCAATTACAGTTTCAGCATTTTGTTTATTTTGTAATTTATTTAATTGAATTTCAATAAATTCACCAGCATATAGTGCACTTTTCGTTATATAAATAAACCAACCATTTAATATGACAAAATCTATGTAAAAATTTGGTAAGAAATGTTCTACAATATCATTTTTTACATTAAAATCACTTTCCATTAATTGTAATGTAATAAGTTTAAACTTTCTTTCACATTCTTCTAACTGTGCACATTCGAGAAATTCACAAAATACTTGTTTTGCTTTCGAAAAATCATTAGAATTGATTAATATTTCAATTAATGTACGATATAAATGTGTTTTAACAATTTGTGATTGATTAAAATTACTTGTTTGTATACTTTCGTTATTTTTTTTACACATTTTAATCGTTTTCATTAATATACCAAGTGAATTTGTTGTTGTATCTTCGTCATTATTCAATTCTAATTCTATTAAAGCATATTCACAATAAAACAATTCGTTATTACGATATTGTTCAATTTTAAGTAAATCTTTAATTTGTTGTTTAATCATTTTCGTTAAATTTAATGTAATTTTAAATTTTCCTTGTTTATTTAATATCAATAATAAATGTAAAAATCTTATAAACCATATAATACAAGCTGTTTGATCATTGTTTGTTAAATAATTTGCACTTGTTTTCATTAAATTCAATAGAAATGTTAAATATTCTTCTTGGCCAGGTAAAAGTTTAATATATTGTGGTCCATTAGTGAAAAAATGTTGAAAATTTATTGATAAACTCTTGTCATGGTTGAAAATCAATGGAAAATTTGGATAAAATGTTGCTAAAATTGGTTCAATTGTATCTAAAGCCCATGGTACATAATCCAAACCCAAATTCTGCATAGTAACATGCCGACATGGCAATAATGGCACTTTTAATAATGTTAAAATCGTGGCATACAATTTAAACACATTTTCTGGTCTTGTAATTGGATGGATTAATTCGGATACATCTTCAATTAAAACGATACGTTGTGGATCTTCACAATTTTCCACATTATCTTTTATTGGCAACCAATGACATGCTTCACGTAATTTTTCAATTCTAAGCCATAATTCGTGCAATGGTAAATTTGATTTGAATACAACATCTTCCAATTCCATTAATTGTTTATCTAATAAATCAATTTCTGGTTCGTATTTATTTGATTGGAATAAATTTAATTCTAAATATAGTTTCAATAATGTCCATAATTGTTCAAATAATCCAGCTTGTTTCATAAATAAACCACATTTGTATAACATACGTAAAATACTTTCTTCCAATAAATGTTTCTCAATAATTGCATTACGTCGTAATTGGTGTAAAATTGATAAGCATTTCGTATATAATTTTAATACAGCTGGTATATTACATTGGGACATTGAACATTGACTTGATTCTATATATCCTTGCCATAAAATTAAATTGTTTGGTTCTTTATCCACTAAATGTTTTAAATGTAATTGCAATTCATCTAATGGGAAGGAATTTACAGCTATACGAAGCCGTTCGCGATGTAAATCATCATTATTTGGATTATGTATTAATGCTTTATCTAAAATTAACAATTTCCTATCGGCTAAATTACGTTGTGCTTTTGCTATACTGCCTTTCTTATATGTTTTCTCATACTGGTGAAGTGTGTCTTGATAATTGATAAATTCTAACCATAATTTTACATCGTGAGGATTATCTGACAATTTTTTATTATATTTTGATGTTGCTTCAGTAAATTCTCTCTCATCGAAACATTTACTTCTCTCCTCTTCGACATCTTTTGATGGCTGTAAAGCACGATAATATCTTTTGAATTTCTTTTTCTCTTTCATTTTATAAAACACTGTCTTCAGTATACGGTATTTTGAATGATATTTTGGAGCTGATGGCCTAGAAATAGTGTTAACTGTTAAAAATTCCTTTGTTCGTTTAGTATCTAATATAAATTCTTCATTCTCATCACTTAGTTTTCCAATCGATTTTCTAATTGCTTTATCATTTTTATTAATTAGTTCATGTTTCTTCTTTTTACTGTGTTTACTACGACGTTCTTCTGTTGGTTTTTTCTTTAACGATTCTATGTTCACCGGTTGAAAACTAGAATTTTTCAACCATGTATCTTGTTCGTCTTCATTTTTAGATGTTGTTGGTTCGTTTTCGATTTTATATGCTGGAAATAATGCCATATTTTCGCTATATCAGCCATATATTTACGAAAACAACAAATTAATTGACACTTTTGACATATTTATAACCTATACTTGTCGTTATGGTTGTTTTTTCGCGAAAAAGTCGTATTGTTTTAAATTGACCAATCAGAACTGAGAATAACTTAACCTCACTTATTCTACATCTTCCAACCGCCATTTCCGGCATTGCCATTTTACATTTTTGTGTTCTTCATTCTCGTTGTGTTTTAATTAAGCTTGTTGTTGTTAAATTTGTTAATTGCAATTTGTATTTTAAACGTTTCTTTGTCATATTATTTGAATATATTTTATATAAAATGGCTGATGAAAGTAGAATCAAAGCTTTCAAGAACAAAGGCAAAGATGCAGAGGTAAAAAAAAACTAAAATCCGTTTTAAATAGTACAATGTCTTTAATAATTGTAAATATGTGTATAGGAAATGCGAAGACGTCGTATTGGACAAGCTGTTGAACTACGTAAAGCGAAAAAAGAGGATCAATTATTGAAACGACGGAATATTGCTGATGTTGATGAGTCCGCATTGCAGTTACAAGAACAAAGCAGTACATCACCCACTGCTATGTCAGCTGAGGATATTCTATTTGGTAAAATAAATTATACATATAATTGTAAATTAATTGCATTTTATAATAACGTTTATAGGAATGATGAATCCTGATGAAACGATCCAATTTCGAGCTACACAAGCTTGCAGAAAGATTCTTAGCCGTGAACGGAATCCACCAATCGATCATATGATACGTTTAGGTGTTGTACCACGATGTGTTGAGTTCCTAACAAAAACGCACAAGTATGTAACAAATTGCCATTAAAACAGCATTTATTTTGTACAAAAAAAAAACTTTTATATCTTCTAGTCCTTCATTACAATTCGAAGCCTGTTGGGCATTAACGAATATCGCATCTGGCACTTCCGACCAAACGGCAGCCGTTGTACAAGAAGGTGCTGTACCAAAACTGCAATATCTATTGAATTCTGAACGAATCGATATTGCCGAACAAGCCGTATGGGCTTTGGGTAATATTGCCGGTGATGGGCCAGCAACACGTGACTTGGTCTTGTCTCACGGCATTCTTCCCGATCTGCTATCGTTAATAAAGCCCGATGTACCATTGTCTTTGTTAAGGAACATTGTGTGGGCCATTTCGAATTTATGTAGAAACAAAAATCCACAACCCGACTTCAATTTAGTGCGGCCAGCGTTGCCAGTTTTAGCAAAACTATTGCACTACAACGACAAAGACGTATTGGCCGATACATGTTGGGCTTTAAGTTATCTAACTGATGGCAATAATGATAAAATTCAAACAGTTTTGGAAACTGGCTGTATTGGACGTTTAGTTGAATTGTTGAACAGTGAAGAGAACAGTGTTTTAACGCCAGCATTACGGGCCG
>SSSI01006283.1:0-11424 GCA_004796505.1 Oryzaephilus surinamensis
TTTCCAACTAGCAAAAATATTACTGTTCCTTACCGGACTTACCGGTAATATTATAAGTGGTAATTGTTATATACGCATGCGCGAGTAATTTCGGTTAAATTATCGTTATTCGTAGTAACTGCTTCTGAGCAGGAACTGTTTGAAAGGTAATTACTAATTATCAGTAATTTTTTGGTTAGTAAGGGACGTTGAAAAAGTGGATTACTATTCACTTGAAATTCCGAATTGTAATTTTTGTGGTTAGAAAAGCATTTTATTATTGCGCATGTGCAAAAATACTGTTAATGGAATTGGAAATTATCGTTCGTTGGAAAGAGCCTAATAATTCTATATTGTTTAAACAAATATACCTATACGTTCTAATATTTGTAATAATTCATATTTACCATTATTTTTAAAAGTCTGTTATATCTTTTAAAACTGGCGATGGATGACTGAATTGTACGTACATTAAAGTGTGAATAATTAATACAAAGCTTCCGGTTTTTTGTAATATAGTTTAGACAGCGGGGGTAGAAAAAACACTGATATAGGGGTATATACATGTATATGTATACAAGTATACATTTCCGTATATATGAAATTTAATTAATAATAAATTATGTTATAATTAACTGTATGAAACAAGGATAATCGATTGTGTTTTTCTTCTCGATTCTAAATTGAAACATTTATATATTATGTTGTTCAAAAATTTTGATGTAGGGGTTGTAAGTTCCGGTTTTCTTATGGATTTTTCTAAGGTCAAACCATACCTTTCTCTTTTATTATAAATAAATCGATATATTATTGCGAAATTTTATACAAGTCACGGTCAGTTAAATATAGCGAAAAAAAGGGCTATACCCTAGTTACATAAATTTCATTTAGGCAGTAATGAAATTAGGATTTAAACACTATAATTGATTAATTTCCATAATTAATTTCAATAACTAAAAGCAATATAGTTTTGTTGGTTGATAATTAACTGTTAATGAATGGTTTGAGATTTTTTTTCTGGTGTTTTATGCGACAATGTGGAAATGGCAAAACCGGATATTAGATTTGGGAAAGACATCACCCACACAATATATGATAAGATATCTTTTTTTGGTTTTGGAATAAAAAGAAATTCTACAAAGAATGTATTACGGGTGGGTGGAAATATCAGAAAAAAAGAAATATTCGTATGTATATAAATGTATAAAAGAAAAATGATTAAATTATGATTTTCTAAATTGATTCATTAGATTAGAAAAAAAATACCTCGAAAAATACAATGTCATATAAATATATTAAATAATTTTAAAAAAATCGATAAATAGAAATAATTAACCATGTATGTAAATTTACTATCACTTTTAAAACTCTTCATTAAAATTAAATATGTGTAACGAATTAGAAAGTTTTCGAATGTTTGTGTCTCGTTTTATTTTATTTCTTTTTTTGTAAGTATTAAGTGATCTATAAATTATATAAAATTGATGAAACATTTTTCGATAGTTAAGAAAAATGGAAAGTTGCGATTGTTATTCACTTTTTTTTCTATTTAACCAATTTTGAATGCAGATATTGGGAAAAATATGTTTTTCTCATTAAAAGTTTTTAAATTTGTTAATATATTGTTAATTTTCTCATTTAAACTTATAAAATTATTAAAATAGCATTAAAGTAAATATATGTTTGCACAGATTTTGTGTATATACATACATATATGTTTTGATTATGAAAAAACACGCAATAGCAATACTCGTAAGTGCAATCACCGAAATAATAAATTTATTATCAAAAAGTTTTTAAAAAGGTCATTGTGATAGCGAAATTATTAAAAATGCTTATTAGTTTTAATACATTATACACAGAAGTAAAATTTGTATTATTTAAAATAAGACAATGAAATTAGGTATATAAATTGTGTAATTATTTAATTAATAACAAAATTCAATATTAATACTTATATATTGCTTAAATTGTAAATAAAACTTTTTTAAACCCACAGTTTTGAAATAATCTTTATGGATTTGTAATGAAATATGTATGTGTAAAATTATTTATGTAATTAGGTTATTAAATTAAGGGCTAAAAATTGAAATCATTGTCAATGTGATAAATGTTTTTAGATTGTATAATGTTTATAAAACAATTCAAAGTCATGAATCAATAATTATTATTATATAGTATTAATAGTTAATTATAATGTTTTGTGTATATTTTAAGAATATTGCCAACTATTTATTATTTAATGTGAAATTATCATTTTAAATTGGGTAATTATAATAAAATATACGAATTCATGAATGAACTTACTGATATATAAATAATTTGGTAAATTAAAATTGTATTGTATTGCATTGTCAGACATTTCCTGTGATGTTTTCCATTATTATTAGTATTAAATTTAAATTAATGTATTTTCTCATACATGTATTTACAATCTGGTCAAACTGTCAATCTAAATAGAATTGTTAGAATTTAGTTTCGTATATAACAAGCAATCATTGTTCTCATTTACTATACATGCCAAAAATAATCACAAATATATAATATATATGTATACGTACATATCTATTTTTGTCTTAAATCGTTCAGATTTTATACAAGTCGAATATGCCTTTATTTTGTGTCACTTTAACGCATTTGAGTGTAAAACAAATATTGAAGTTTCTTTTGTACGTTTATTGTTATTGATTTTTTTTCGTCTGTCGTGTAACAGAAAACGCAAAAATGCAATTTTAGATTATAAATATAACTGTAAACATTTGTTTTAAAATTTCATCTGGTAAAATAAACAGTTTTGTAACACCCATTTTTTTTAAATGACACTTTTATAAGAATTTTATTTGACTTTCATTAAAGAATTGTGTAAATTTAATTTACTTTAATATATAAAGTTATTCATCTTCTTAAACGGTTTTAGTTTGTATTAGAAAAATAATTTCTTTTGATAAAAAAAAAATGATAACCCGTTCAGGCGTTTTTGTTTCTATGTATAGAAAATTGTACAATTTTCATTAATTAATTTTATCCATCTAGTAAATTAAAATCTATATACGTATTCCAAAATGTAATTCAAATTATTAATATACAAATATAGTATATTTAATAGATAAGTAATAAAATGTTTTGATCTAATTTATGTAAATATTTGGTTCATATTCCTTTTGCGAGTTTCGGTGTATCAGTTTTACTCTCACTTTCATTTTATTTAATCAATTCCACATACCAAAACGTAATATTAAACCGATTTTATTAACTTAATATAATATAATATTATGTAAATTGGACGAGAAAGTATAAGAAAAAAAAACAAGGACGGAGTTGTTTCTTTAATTATTGTTTGCTTGGGGTTGTTTCTTGTTCATTTTATTAAAGAATATAAAATATTGATATCTATATATACAGGGTGGCTCATGTTGGTACTACACTTAAGAAATAATTTCGTATTACACAGTACACACCTGTATATATATGTACATATAAAAGACGACATCTTCGAAATATGTATGTTGTTTTGAAAAAAAGAAGAAGATCTTTGTACTCTCAGTATATGAGCAGTAAATATAGTTATGCATAATTCAACTGTTGAATATTTGCACACCCAAGTAACTTACTGTTAGATATTTTAAAATAACTACATATAGGGTAAAAAGGGAGATGGAAAGAGGGAGGAGGTAACAATGATGTAAATATTCTTAGACTTGAAATGTTACGGATAAAAAATTCATCCAATATTCAGGCACATAGATACATACATATACATATATACAATATAAAGAAAAGTCTTTCTCGACTTTTTTTTATGATGGGTTTATTTATTTTGTAATGCATTTCTTTATTCCTAGACCACAAAAGCACTTTGAGCAATTATTATGCATGTAAAATTTTTCTGTTTGTTTTATATATTTAAAAGATTCTCTAATATATTTTCCACAAAAGGCTAAAGCATTTTTATGATTTATTTTTAATGTAATCACGAAACCGAGTAAAAATTCTCTATCTCATTGGTTGTGAGCTGTTTTTTTATGACTGTTTTCGAATTGGTTTTATGATGCAATTTTATAGACTTTTGTTTTATAAAAGGTGTACACGAAGAGTATATGTATATGTGGTTTACATCGTGCAAGGCATTATATTTTAATTATACGTACTAATTTATGTTGTTCTGATTAAAAAATCTCATTTTGATATGTTTTTTTTATTGCATTATGAGAAAACTCTTGAACGAATAAATGAAGAAATATCCGTTCTTTTTTTCGTGTAGAAAAATATATTTGTTGGCAAAATGTGAAACGGACGAGTTAAACAAATGGCCATTTTCCAAAATTAAATTGAAATGATACAGAAAAAAAACACACATACCGAGGAGAAAATACAAGAAAGAAAAAATATATAAGACTATATAGGTCTAATAAATTGTATTTATGGAATGATAAAACATACCTCTTTTATAATGTTGAATGGGGGTTGTTTGGGGGTGCATTTACTACGTGAAAATTCATTTTAAAAGGAAAAATGCTCAGAATGAACAATTATGATGTATGATCTAGTGTCGTGCTATATGAAACACCATGTAACATAAAAATAAGCAAGAACGAAAGAAAAAAGTACGTACTACTAGTTGGGGAAAAAAATCATACAACCATTTCTCGAAAACGAAACAAAACAACACACACATATATGTTATATGTACGAAAAACATTTTCTTTCTGGTTATGGAGGAGACGCAAAACGAGAGAATAAAGTAAAAAGAATAAAAAAATGTATATACATACATATATATGTATATAGTATACAGAGTTGAATTCCAAAACCACAAACCAACAACGCCATGGAATTAGTTTCGTTAGTGAGAAGAGAATGCTGTTAGAAAATTGTCGTCTTCTACTAACCACCATCATTCCTCATCAGCCAACCAACTCCAATTACACTGATGAAATTCTAAACAATACATCATACGACAAAAAAATAAAATAAAAAATGTGGAAAAACGTGAAAATCGTGCACTGAAAAGGAATTTTATAATTTCTGTATAGTGATTCATTTTCATATGAATGAAAATTTGATGTATACGTAAGAATCTCAAGAGGAAAAAATAATAACTGGTGTACAAAAATAAATAAATGATTTTAACTAGTTGGAAAACTAACACTTATTACAACTTCTTATTTGTTAAGAAGACTGAAATTGAGTCAAAAAACAATGCAATTACATTTGTATTTTTTTTATGAAAAGTACATAGTGTTGGCAGGATTGTCTTGAAAGTTGTGGACAAAAAGTCCTAAGGGAGTTGCTTTAGAACTCTTGTCAAGGAAAATTTAATAAAAAATAAGTTGTAAGATCGATAAAATGTATGGAAAATCAACTGAATCTATAATCTGCTTAAAATGTACCAGTTTTTTTAATACAAATTCATTTTTTGATTCACAGTTTTCATAGTTAGTTTTTATTTACGATAATTATTCCAAAAGTAAATACTAATGATTAAATTTCATTTAAAATTTATAAAGCAATTGTTGTAATAATTGTAGTTCGTAGACGCGAAAACAAAAATAAAATTCACTGATTCAATAAACTTTGCTGTTGTTTATTTCGTATTTTACAACTTGACACTATTGTAAAAATACTTCAACAATATGTATCACCACTCTGTGTCAAATTTATAAAAATATAGATAAACCAATTAAAAGACAGTAATTAAAGAAAGAGATCTTTTTGTACGTACAGACGCTTTGAACACATTTTGTGTCATCCGGCTCGAAGGACCAAATATTGTAATAACTGCCTTTCGAGCTGCCTTTCGTATACGAAAAAAAATGAACTGACTTATTAATAAACTTAGCTAACGTTTATTTGGTATCTTACCACAAACATTTTTTATTAATTAAAATATTTAACAGCAATTTTTGCCTGAAAACCTTTCCAAAATAACAAAAATTTATAGAATTTCTACGTATTCGTTAAGGATGAGGGAATTGAAAAATTCTCTAGGTATTTAATGGTGTATTATGTGCTGGATTTCATGCAAAAGTGGTTCATATATAGACATATACATATATATAGTTTAGGGATGGAGTAATTTAACCGTACGCAGTTTCCATTCCCTAGATGGCTACTTAATCAGTACACGAAATTAAACTTTCCCGATTAATTTATTAGTTGATTGTAATGTTGAATGAATTTTATTCACTTTGTGTGTATATAACCAGAAAATCTTTTTGCTGTGAGGTGTATAGGTTTGATGCTGGCGGCGGCAATGGTGATGTGGTGGGTTTTTTATGTGTGTGTGTGCGAAAAACATTTCTCTCCCCTTCTGATTGATAGGATTCTGTTTAGTGAGCGTAAAAGTGGTCGTTGAGAACATGCAAGTTACTTTTGCTTATATAGATCGGTCTGTCTTTTAAGAGAAAAATATTTTTCAAATGTATTTACGTCCATCATCATGCTATAGGGGGGTGGAAAGTTGGCCGCAGGTCATCCACCATCACCATCAAAGTATACAAGAGTAAAAAGCACATTAATTCCGGTAAAAAAACTGCCACACGCAGAAAACCGTAACAAGTTATATACTTGTAGTCTTATATATACTTTGTATATAAATGAAAGAAGGTTGGCGAGCCGTGAGAAATGCAACATCCTTCCGACAAAACTCATGAAGCACGATCCTTTTCATATTTTGGTATATGGAGGGACGATGATGATGATGATGGTGGTGGTGTGGTGTGTTATGGAAAAAAGTGGGCAAACGTTTATAGCCAGTTTCAATCATCCCTTGATTGTATATATTGAAAATGTTCCGGTCCGTTTGAATCAAGTTTAAATTAATGCGAATCAATAGGAATTATACAAGATTTCCTAAACAGTCACTAACTAATGTTTAAATAGAATCAATTTTCCATTAATGATTTATTCATAGATATAATTGATAATCCTTCAAATACGATTAAGATTTTATTTATGATGGATTCACTTAAATATTATATATCTTTCTAGAATTATATTATTGAATCGTTTTACTTCTTTTAAAGATATATAAATCAAAATTATGTTAACTTTGAACTACTGTTCTTGACTTTTTTATTATATGTATATGTGAAATTTTTCAAATTGCCTGAAGCCAACATAATATAACATTTTTAAAGTTGTGTAAGTAGTTAGGGAAAAAAAATGATGCCATTTTTACATAAAATGAAACGATTTAAAGATTTATTTGAAAATGGTTAAGGATTTTTTATACTTTCACTCAAATCGAATTTTTTTGAGCAAAAGTAATAGAAGAGAAAGTGTCTTTTTGTAAAATTTTTAAATAAAAATACACGATATTAATATACAATTTGCGTTTTTATTCAAATTCTAACGTTATAGCTTATAATTGTAACAAAACATGAAATAATAAAAATTCATCAAGCTTAATACCATATAATTACAATACAGAATAATAAATTTTGTTAGCATGCAAAAGAATTGTCTGTACGATAAAATGGGGTGGTCTCCATTTAATGGTATTGGAAGAACAGATTTTTCCCAAATTTATATAAATACATCTTGTTTTGTCATGTTTTGTTTCAATTAAATTTATATGTGATTATACAACACAGAATCCATTTTATTTTTTTCTAATCTGTATATATTTTAGTATTATTAAGGAAGAATAGGGAAGATATAGGGGATGATGGAACCCCCTGTTTTTGTCCCTGACATTTGAGATAGATGTTTGATGTATAAAATGAGTTTTCTCTCTATGGGTTTTCCAATTATGGGGCCTTGAACAATATTTTATTTCTTTGAAAACTACAAATTACATATGACTGCGTTTTTTTGTGTTTTCTGGCCAAAATAATTAAAGTACAATCTGGAATTCAAATCCCACTCAATATTTTTATAATGTTATTTTCTTGTATAACAAAAAATTCTTTGTTGTATGTTGCGTGTAAAATTTTTGACCTAATATTGTAATAATATATGAAACGAATTGATTAACAACAGATTTATATAATTTGTTGCAAATTATTGTTACGTATTATTGATGTAAATGAAACTTTTGCATTTAGGTATTTATAAAAGAAAAATTGATTTAAAAATGATCGTCTTGTTATGATGATGAAATTGTTTAAAAAAAAAGATTCTCTTCTTATTATTTATGCATTTGAAAGTTTTTGACAAAGATCGATTGCATTATATTTAGATTGATGACATAAAAATTGGCATTACCCATATACCAAAAAAACATAACAGTTTAATATTGTTCACATATAAATTGTTTACATGTACATCATTATTGGTGGGTCAAATTAATGTGACGTTAAAAATAACAGCAGCAGTTTTATTACCGGAGGTTATTATTATAATGTATGCAATTTATATTTTCATATTTATTTTCAATTTATGCAACAAAATATATTTTTCGGAAACATTGACATACATTATTATAAATCTCTTTCATATGCAAAATATTCTAATTTTTCATCTATATAATATGCACATATGTATATGCGATATCTATATGTATATAAAAATTAATTAAACAATTTTGAATTTCGTTAAGTTGGTAAATATAATTTTCCGCAGTAGTATATATTATTATACTTGGCATTTTGTAAAATGCTTGATATAACTTTTAACATGATTAATGTCATGTAATTCACGTCAGAAAATCTGTCTCTGATTTTAACCAAATATTTAGTCGCGCTAAATTAGACCTGTCAAAATAAACCGTAATACTTTTGACTGATTGCTGTAATCTTGTCGTTAATGATTGCCATAGTGGGAGCAGTTTTTCCTCATTTTTTTTAATAAATTTTATTTTTCTGTAGGTATATTTTTCTTTTCTTCTTTTTCAGAATTTTTTATGTACGTAGGTAACAAAAGTAACCAATTTTTTATTTTTTTAAATGAATTGATAACGTTTTCTGCAACAAACATGTACGTTTAATATACGTAATCTACCCTTAATTAATGTTTGTCTGTTTGTGGGTCTTAAAAAAAAATTTACTGAGGTAAAAATGGTTGTATAAATGAATTGTGAACATATAATTTTGTTATAAAGTTTGTTGTGATTTATATTTTATTAGCAAACATACAGGGGGTAGTTTGTTTGCATTATACTGAAATAACGTATAAACTTTCATTTTTCCTACATTTAACGATTTTGTTTCGTAAAAATGAACATTTCTATAATATTTTCTGTTGTGATTGTTGTTATTAGCTTTTATAATATTGATTTTTGTAACACGATTTTTCGTGCTCGATTTTTTAAATAAGATTTTCAGGGAGAAAGCTTAATATTATTATATACTACTTTAACTGCAAAATATAGAATCTACCCTCTTGATGTCTCATTGGGTCACGTTTTCAACGAAATTATTTCTATATGATTGATTTTACTGACGTAAGAACTAAGGGAGGAATTATATATTATATATATATGTGTGTGTACATATACGTATATAATGATATTATTATTATATGATTTTATTTTCTGTTTCAGGTAAGTGGAAATTATTTCTGACACAAGGAACTGTAAGGTATAGTTATTTTCTTTGTTTTTGTCTATAATAATTATGTATATGAAAAATGTTCGTGACTAGAACACTATATTGTATTTCATATTAAGCTTATTATAAGTGATATATATGTACCTTTAATTTTTGGCTAAACACACACACCCATATACAAATTACATTTTTTTTGATAAACAGTTGATTTCATTTGAAATTGAATGGAAATAGAAGATATTATAATACACAAACATTTGAAATTGATTTAGACTGTAATTAATTGCCTTAATTAAAATTCCAATCAATTTCAATTATGAAAGCTTGCAAAAGCAGAAAATTTTAATGAAACATAATTTTCATTTGAGATAACATTTAATAGTATATGAGTGGATCGTGTAAGAAAATTACGAAACGGAAAAGTAGGTTTATCGTTTGTGTATATACATATATGTAGATATATGTATGTATATTTAGTTAAAATTAAATTATTTTCGGTTTAGGAATAGTTTAATTGAATTGAAGTTTTCAGGAAAAACAATTTTTCTATAAAATGTAAACGACAGTTTAATTACATAACAAGAAAAAAATTAATTTAAAAAGTAAATCCCCATAAAAATAAGAAATGTAATTTGTTTTTAATAACTTTACCTATATAGTACAAAATATACAATATATATTTATATTGAATGTATAGGTACATTGGATTTAGTTTGCTGTTTAAAATAAGAAAAAATATGTTAAAAAATTAATTGTTCACAAAAAATCTCTGTACCTACATACTTGTTTTTTAATCGAATTTTAATAATTAAAACAAAAATAAATTAGTTTTTGATAAACGTTCCAAAATTGACCCTTTTTTCCGTTTTTATTTAAAATTGATGACAATTTCCTATTAAAATGATAAATTAGTTAACCTTTAATTCTAAGGCTAATGACTAACAGTCATTTTAATTTAATGAAAATGCTTTAAAAACACTTTAAATCCACCTAGGAACTGTAATTGCTATATTTCCGTCTTTTCTCTATATATATAATAATATTATGGTGGTGGTTTTGGTTAAAAGGAGATAGACAGAAGAATGGGGTGCTTTTTGGCAAAAGTCTCTCAATTTAAATCTAGGAGAAGAAGAGACAGCTTTATTTATGTAACTTTTGAGAGAAGTTAAATTTGAACAAAAGCGACACTCATACACATTCATTTACACACATACAAAAGAAAGTGAAATAAATGATAATAATAAGAAAATAGTATAGAGTGGAATCGTTTTAGTTTGCTTATTTAAAAATTAAAATGAACGTAGAGAAAAGCAAACTATTTTAACTATTTGTGTATGATTTGTTTTATTTAAAAATTTATTAGAAAATATACATTTTTTCATACCTTCATTTTCATTATATATTATACGTAGAAAGGACGTCAAAGAGGTAGAAAGAAGATGAGAGAGAAAAAAAGATTCGGTGATGGGCAAAAAGCAAAAAGGAAATATTAGGGACAAATGTCACGGGATTTATTTGAATTAGGTTTGCAATTGGGCACAAGTTTTACTATATATATATATATATATATATATAATATATATACTATATATATATATATATATATATACTACTATAGCTAAAAGGATGATGATATATATATATATATTGATATATATATATATATATAGCTTCTTAAAGAGAAAAGGATGATGATGATGATCACATCCCTTTTGAGTTTTGCTTTGGTATCCTTTTTTTTAAAAATTACCTCATTAGAGTGTTATGTTTGAATTTTCAAAAGTGCATCCCGAATAACTTAATTATAGATTTATTGATGCATTTTTTATGTTTGTGCATTCATTAATTGACTTTATTTTTCAAATTTATTGCTCGTTGACATATTTTTTATTTGTGGGACAGTTTATGTTTGATTTAGTTATTGTAATTGTGCACATTTTTAATTAATCCTGAA
>SSSI01006284.1:0-32199 GCA_004796505.1 Oryzaephilus surinamensis
AATTACGGAATAGAAAGTGATTTATTTTTACATAAGTAACATTTGTTGTTAATGATTTTGCAGAAATTTGTATAGTAGATAATTTCGCTGTTGGAACAAGGAATTAATTTTTATTGTAATTCCTTGAACTTTGTATAAACTGGAAGGCCAACAGTCTCTGATGCATAAGAAATTATTTTTATTGATGAATTTGAGGTCTTTTAACTACATAAACATGATTCGTTTGATTATCTAGGGATATTTTTCTTCTCACACCGCTTTTCGAAAAAAGGATATAAGTGTTAGTGTCTCAGCAGACTTCAAAAATTTAATTTCGTGTCACCTTAAATCTTAAAGTTAAAGCATTCCAGTTTATGTGTAAAGTTCAGTGATGTTTTCTATTAGGTAAATCTTCTTCAAAGTGATGTTTTCCAATTTTCGGAAAACTATTCTTTGCAGTCGTAGATTTGAAGTTGCGAGTCCTTTCAGTTTTGATCATGTTTTTTAAATAAATTTGCTTCCTCGGGGAAGATTTGAAATGATTTTTGATCAAGTCTACGTTCTTGGAATAAATTTGCTTTATTGCAGGAGCAGTTTTGGAAAAGCTTTGAAGATTTTATCTTGCTTTTATCATGTTCTGATACCTTCCATTTCTAGTCATGTTCTTGGAATAATTTTGCTTCCTCACAGGAAATTTGGAAAGATTTTGAAATGATTCAAGGATTCGTATTAGTTATTTGTATGAATATTTGATATATTTTTGAAAGGAAATCTGCCATGTCAATTATTTTGCAATATCTTAGTAAAATATTTCTTGTTCATGGATATTTTGACGGCCCTGCTATATGGGTGAATGGTTCGCGTGTGCCCAACCTTTTGTTAATGGTGTTTTTAGTAGTCAAGTAACTTCCAAGTGTTATTATTAAATGGTTAATAATATAAAATACATCAAGTGTAACCAAGTCATGTACACACATTGACTATTAACTATTGTATATAATGGTTTTTTGTTGTTGTTGGTGGTGTTGTAGAGGGGACAAAAGGGGGCCATGAAAACAACGCGCGACCGATTATTATCATCATTGAATAAGAGAGTGAGAGACCGTGGGAACGAATTCAGAGACAGACACGCTTCACAGGACCGGTATGCGGCCACGGCCCGTTCAACTGTAATCGGAATACACGCGTGCTGGGCACGGGGGACACTCTCACATACAGATCACTTGATTAAATGCAATAAATATTACATATACATTATTATATGATGTTGGTACAATATGCAGAATCCTGTATTTACATTTCTATGATTTTTTCCAGAACAATTCAACTTTTGTTCTAAATGAAATTTGATATTTATTACTTTCGAAAAAATTGATATACGTATGTGGAGAGCAAAAAAATTCATAACGGTACGATTTTATATTTTTCTTATAAAATTCAATCTTTTGTCCATGCAGTAATTTGATTATACATGATATTTAATATTGTAAACTTATCGTCTTATTATATACAAAAGAGGAAGTTTGGTGGACTGGATTTATTATCATATAAAATATGTATTGAAAGGTTTCGAAATCAAATATATTATATATATGGCAATTAAAGCAGAAACACGACAAATAGTAGTAAAAAGAAATTAATAACAACTAAAGGAAAATAACTGTAATAAATCACAACCATAATAATTATTGTTAATAATAGAGTTGCATCTTGTATTTTATTTTTTTGGTTTGTTTGAAGTTGTTGAGGTCATAATATTTGGGTTTATACATGTTTATTTTATAATTACGTAGATATATACTGTATATATATTTTTCGAACTTTCACTGGAACGATTATATCTATTAAGGGCTTCCGGTGACGCCATCATCATCATCAACAGCACAGCATCCAACAACCAAACAGGAGTTAAAAGAACGGTCAAAAACATTATTATTAAGAACACGACATTCTCACGATCTAAACAACGAGATATTAAAGTCAAGAGATTCTGTTTCCGTTCGCAATTTAATTTATAAATATTTCTTCTACTATAAGTCTTTGGATTCTTTAAAATTGAATATAACGTGGAAGCAAATTTGTATGATGTATATTGAAAGTCAAGGATATACCAAAAAAAAACACGAACACTTATTTATATAAAATCCATTTTTATAAAACATTATACATATATGTATATGTATATAAAAAAATTATCCTATGCATGAGATGTGTGTTTGAATGTGAAGAATATAATCATATCTACACACCTGCCTCATTTTCCCACAGACTTTAAGGAAGTGTAAGAGAGAGATCGTTGCCATATTATTGGCAATCAACGTTTTATAAAAGATATACATATATAAAATGTTTTCCAGATAAAAAGATTATTATATTATTAGCCTATAACTGAAACAACTTTAATTTAAAATGTTATTTTTTTCCTGTTGTCAATTTTTGCATTTATTCCACACATTATAAATACAATTATTATAATTTATATCAGATGAGGTGTAATACTGTAATATTGTTGATAAATATTTGTATGCGATATTGTGTATATAAAAATTTTTTTCTTCAGGAGCATAAAATATTAATTGCAATAATAATATATTTACATGTAATGATTATATATAGTGTGCATGTTACAATAATAATTTTAAATCATGGATTGTAATTAATATCTAGAATATACCAACGTTATAAATCAATTTGTAATTTTCTTGTATTGTATAATTTTATAGTTTTTTATCGCTATAATCATTATAATTGATTTCTTAGTATTTGAAAGCAAAATATGTACTCAATAAAATGATAATTTTGTAGTGTACTCGTAATTGATACTCGTTTTGTAAATTTTGAGACGTACAAAGGTTAAAAAAATCGTGTGGTATTACTCGGCGCGTGTTTAAGTTTCTGATATTTTTTATTTATAATAGACATTTTATATACATATATTATTTGATTTGCCCGATAATATTGAGTGTACACATTGTAATGTCCTTATGATTAAAATTTTAATCTATTGGAGATACGTTTAAATTATGGCATATATCTACGTAAGTATTAAGCACAATCATCATATCATGTCTACAGGATTTGAATATTTTCAATCAACTAAACAAATTATATGTTAGTTGTTTCATATATAAAATGCAATTTTCTGTGAGCACGTTCTTTAAAAATCCTTTTAATTTTATATACCTACTTAGGTATTTGAATATTTCCAATTAAAAAATGTAAATGTATAATAATAAAAAATAGCAACAAACAACCCTATTTTTATCATCAAAAAAAATAAAATTATATTTCTTGGCCAACTGCCCCTTTTCTATAAGGCACGCACATTATCCACACAAACTATTCATCTGCTTATTATTATTCCGAAACGATTATAATGGGGGTTGAATGCGGCAATCTTCAGGTATTTAAAGGACATGTAAGATGATTTTTTTTTCGAAAAGCTGCACACATATAAGAGAGTTTCGTGTGCCTCTTATTCTCTGGCCTGGTTTCCCACGGTGCTTGTGTGTGGACGAAAAATTCTTCAACGTTAGCCATATGTCGTTCGTACGCCCAGCACACATCATCAGTGTAGAAAGAGGAGGAAAAAAAAGGGAGAAAGACGGAAGGGTCGACGAGAGGGCTAAAAACGTATGTGTGCTGTGTGATAATTGAAGAAAGGTGTTTTGTGATATCGTGGGAAATATTATGAATTTTGAAGTTCCTCATCGTCAGACACACACACGTGCATTGTTTGTCGTGTGTGTGTATAAGATTTTCCGAGAAAGAAAGTGTGTTTGGCACACTTGATTTTTGCAAATATATAAATATAGGTAATTTGCTAATTTGGATCTTCCAAGGTGATTTAGTTTATATAATCGACGAAAAAACAAGTTACGCTTAAATTTTTCCTTCAATTGAAATCCAATCTCTGGATCAATTATTATGTCATTTGTAAAAAGGAAATATCATTTGATCTGCTGTGGAAAAATTGCAACACCATTGAATTAACAAATTGCGTGTGTGTTGTTCACCTTTCTAGAAACTTTAAAATAGATACAAATTAAATTCTTATGTATTAAATTTCTGAGTCAGTGTCTTATTTTCTCTCTCTCGCTTGCTCTTTCAATTTTAATGTAATACAAAGTCAAAGGATATAGCACGTGCTTGGCAAACGTTCCCACGGTAGTTTGCCTTTCATTCTTCGTATATATATGTAGATATGCCTACACAACAACATCCGCCGTTGTATGATTCGTTTTTTCCCCCTTTTCGTTTCCCCTTCAAATAAAACCAATGTATGTGGTGTGTTGTATTATTATATGGCTTACGACGTAGATCACCATCAGAGAAAAAGGTGCCCATTATTCAGATCGTGAACAACTTACTGTGATTATACCACGACCTACTGCATACTCACACATATACACAATTACTATTACAAGACCAGTTTCTTGTATAGTTCGTGCTATACATAATAGCAAATGAATATAACTATTATTAGTAGTCCGTTGGGAGAGAATCTCAAGAGTTGTGTTTTTTTTTTGGAAAAAGGATGGAAACTATTCGATTAAGTATTCGTGTATTTTGACCTAGTCTTTTTTGACTAATAATTCGATTTGATTACTACATCGAAAATGCGTAACATGTGTGCCAAAAGTGTGCCCCATCAACACCAAAACACATCATCATCATCATCATAAACGAAACTTGACTTTCTCACGGTTTAATTCTATTTATAACATTTCGTATATGTTGTTTTTTGTCACATAATCATCCAACGTAAACATTTCTCACAAATGATCTCCATATAAAATATATTTTATGTAAATTTATTATAATAACTTTTAATTAAATTTTTATAAATCAAAAATAAAATGAAAGAACTAGAATCTGTAATGTAATATACATAATACGTATATATAGATACAATATAACATAATAAAAAAGATAATTGAGGGAAGTTAAGTTGAGAATGAGCAATAAGTAGCTTTAGGCGATAATAAAAAAAACAACAACACACTGAAAGACAAATTCTCTTCCATTGAGTAGTAAAGGACAAAGCAATAAAATGCACGAGTCCACGCATTGAGCACGAGCGTTAAAATAAAACAAGGATAGTAAGAAATGATAAGAAGAGAGAAAAAGAGAGACAAATATAATGCTGTTGATGATGATGATGATGATGGTATATACAAGAGATATTCTAAAAGAGTGGAATGTGATAAACAAAGATGGAAATGTTGGGAGTGCAGTTTTCTGAATTGGAAGAGGAGAGACCAAGTTTGGTAAAAAAGGATAGAACTAGTATAGGCAGCTGCACGCGCTTGAGTCACAGGTGGCCAAAGTGTGGGAACGAGCTGGCTTCTGCGTTTCCCACGATCAGAGAGCCAAAGCATGGGCAGGCGATCTACACCTGGGGCCCCTATAAAAGCCCAACTCCTACCACCAGACCAAATCATTCCGAGTCCAACTCGCATATCGTAAACTCTCTTCTACTACTACTACATACTAATTTTAGTACTCATTTAATATATCGCACTTTTGTGTTGTAAAAGTTTTGTTGATTTTATAAAATATAAAGTGAAAAATTCATCATGTTGTCCGTTGAAGAACCACAACCAATGTCGCGTACATACCAATATAGAAAAGTAATGAAACCGATGTTGGAAAGAAAACGACGTGCTCGAATCAATCGTTGTTTAGATGAATTGAAAGAATTAATGGTAACAGCATTACAAAGCGAAGGTGAAAATGTGTCGAAATTGGAAAAAGCTGATATATTGGAATTAACTGTACGACATTTGCATAAACTGAGACGCCAACAACGTCTTAGTGCCAATCCAGTCATCGATGCTGACCGTTTTCGTGCTGGTTATACGCATTGTGCCAATGAGGTGTCAAGATGTTTGGCATATACGCCCGGTGTTGATGTACAATTGGGTACGAAATTGATGACACATCTTGGACATCGTCTAAATGAAATGGACAAAGTGTCACCATTGGTGATACAAGTTAACAGTCCATATACACCGCCTGGATCACCGAATCCAGAAGAAACCATAACGGGTACAACAAATCCAACGGCTGTATTATATTCGATGCCTTTAACGCCAGCATCTTCCACATCGTCCCGGCATGCACCGTCACCAACAGCTTCTTCGGCGGTAGCAGCACAACCAATGGATTGTAGTACGGCTGGTTTGTTAAAAGTTGCCGCCAAAAATGAGCAAGTTTGGAGGCCTTGGTAGAAACCAAAATTTTCATTTGTATATAATTTTTTTTAACATCTCACACTATATTGTCTTTCAACTAATTTTTTTGTTTTATTAATTAATGACAATAATTTAGTAGTAATTCATTTTGTTTTTTGCTCAATTGCTTTAAGTTTAGGTATTTTTTTTAACTTTAGTTAAGAGAATATAGTTTGATCTCTTAAATTGTAAGACGAAGCTTTAAATTCAAATGTTTTTTGTTTGTGTTTCTTTAGCTTTATTGTGATATTTGTAGAATTCTATCTTGTTAAAAAGTAATAATATTTGTACCTGTGATTTTTTTATAATATTCATACAATAAGGCGAATTCTAATGTGTAATACTAGAAAATTTGTAAAATGCCTTAATTTAATATCTTGTATTTTTGTAAAAGAATATATTTTGTAATAATTGTATTGCAAAAGTTTATAACTGTGATACATTATTTTTGCGTATTTTGATATTAAAACATATTATTGAAAATAAATATGAATTGTTATCTAATTATTTGGTTTTACTTAACAAATTAATCCCCAAAAAAACCCAGAATGACTTCACTTTTTTAACTAAATTTAAAAATTAATCATATTTAGATTATTATCATTTATCGAAATATAATAAGCTCAATTTAAAGTTTCTATATACTTAAATACTTAATTGGAATATCAAAAATATCTTATTTGGACAATTTTCTTTTTCATTTACATCTGAAAGTTTTGAAAGTTTACATCGATGCGTCCTCTTTTGACAGGGATTCTAACTTTAGTAATGATAACAATCGAGGTTTCTCTTAATTTATTTCTGCATTTTAAAAATTGGTGAATGCGCAAATGTTACAAAATTAGAATTTAGGATTTTTAGATTAAGTAATCCATTCTTATTCTTCTCGTGGATATAATCCACTACCACTTTCGTCACCACTAAAATCTAATTCATCATCAAATTCAGTTGAACTTCTTATATCAATTATTTCTGGTGTTGTAGTTTCTGTAGTTGTAATTTCAAAAAATGGAACCGTAAAAGGGGTTGTTGTTGGTTCCTAACGTAAAATTCTATTAGTTTTTGAACATATCCAAAGAATACATCTGCTTACAGTTACCAATAAAGTAGTTAAAGGAGCTATCGTTGTAGTATATGGAGTACTAGTAGTACTGCTTGTTAAAAGGGTAGAACTTTCGCTAGTACTTGAACTATCCAAATTAGTAAAAGATGCAGGCGTTGGTTCAGGAATCATTGCAGTGCTTGTACTAACAGTTGAAACTGATGTCTCTGAAGTACTTGTAAAGCTGTTTTCGGTTGAACTAGTCACAGTGGAAGCTGCTTTCTGACATATTTTAACTCCGAAACAATTATTATAACAACATACGTAGTTCTTCGGACATGGGCGATTTACAGAACATTGAAAGAAACAACTTATCTCCCGGCTATATATTGGTCTCAAACATTTGAACATAGTGTTGTCGCATAAATCTATAGTTTGTTTCAATGAATTGCCACATTTTATCAAATTTAAGTATGTACTTACTTGGTTGTGTTTGAATTTCATAACAGCTATTGAATATTTTTTCACGAAATATTCGACAAGACGGATAACCGTAAAAAAATATACAACATCTATAATATTGGCCAGCTGCAATAGATGTTAGTAACATAAAATTGTAAACTATCAATTTAAATGACACCATTTTTAACATTATTCTGATCATAAAATTCAGAGAACTACACTTTTTATTATGAAAACTTTCGTTTTATTTATATTTATGTATATTTAATAAAATAAATATAGTGCAATTTCAATAAATACACATAAAATTCAAGAACATTTAATATTTACTCAATGTAGTTCAAATAAGAAAATCAAAATCAATACAGTGTTACATTAAATTTTATTTATTTCGATTTATGTGACAAATTTTATGATTCAAACATTTATGCTTACAACATATTTGACTTTCAGAACAATCTTTTTGAAAATTACAATATGTATCTTGGTCCACAGTTATTGGTTGGTCACAGAAGAAATCTTCTTCTGCACATTCAATCTCTTGTTCCATTATTGTAGTAGGTTGTGTTGTCGTTAAAATATCTTTTGTAGTACTAAAAGTACTGGCTGTTGTTTCGGCTGTTGTTAAAGTTGTAGTTGTGTCTGTTGAAATTACAGTAGAAGTAGATTCTGTGGGTTGTAAAGTTGTTTCTGTTGTAGAATATAGGGTAGTACTAATCGTACTTGTAACTGGGACTAAAGTTGATGTTTGGTCTTCTAGAGAGGCTGTAGAACTAATAGTATTCGTTGTTCTTAAAGTTATAGTTGTATCTTCTGAAATTATTGTTGTAGTACTAGGTTCTGTATTCTCCGTTGTTTCTGTTGTAAAATTTTCGATGCTAATCGTACTTGTAACTGGCACTAATGTTGTTATATCTTCATGAGAGACCATGGAACTAATGGTATTTGTTGTAGTTTGAAATGGTGTAGTTTCCGATGCTGCTAAAGTCACTGTAGAAGTTGTTATATTATCTTCTAAACTTTCAGTACTTGCAGTACTTGATGTAGTAGGAAATAGAGAAGTTTCCATTAATGTTGTTCCAATTTCAATCGTTGTACTTGAATGTTCAATAGGCAATTTCGTCGTGCTTAACGTACTCACAATTTCTGTTGAAACTGAAGTACTTTCCGAAGTACTACTTTCTTTCGTAGTACTAAATTTAGTTGTACTAACATCAGTTGTTAGTGTAGTAATTAAGGAAGTACTTTTTGTATTTATTTCCGTATTAGGTACTGCCGTAGTACTTGGTGCTGTTTGTTTTGTTGTAGGAGTAGTTTTTGTTGCTACAGAAGGTGTTACAGTACTTGTCGTACTCGGAGATGGTTTACTTGTTGACTTTATAGTTGTAGTAGAAATTGTTGTCAATATAATGTTTGTCGGTTGACAAATTTTATGTGTAAAACATTTGTCGTAACAGCAAGCAAAACCCATAGGACATTGATTATGAGATTTACATAAAAATTTTACGGTACGAAATGGATGATATGGTTTTATACAAAAGAAATTATTGTTTGGACACATAATAGGCTCATCTATAAAATAACGAAATACATTTAAAAAAAAACACTTTTAATAATACATTTACCTTTTGCTGGATCTTCAGTAACAGATAAATATGGTGGTTTAATTTTAATTAAATTTTCAACGTGATCATTAAAATATGGAAGTAAATATACTCCTTTATTGGATGGATTATAATAATAATTAAAAACGGATTTAGACAAATTAAAGCAAAATATTTGTAATAAAATTATTGTTTTAAACATTTCGTTTATCTATGTAGAAATAATTTTGTGAAAACTTAAATTGATTGATAAACTACAGTGAAATGACAATAAAAAATTAGTGTGAACATCTATTATTGATAAAGGGCCTTCATATTTATGTTTGTGCGTAATAATGTACAAATATTTCAAGAAAAGTAAATATTTAACTTATTATACCTATAGGTTATTTGATAATTTTTTAGATTATTGCTAAATAACAAATATTGATTAGGATTTTAATAATACAAAATTTGTATATGAATGTACAAAATTTTATTAGTACGTTTGTTAAATGTAAATTAAATATGTAAAAAACGATTACTTAAATTAGTTTAATAATATCGTAGATAAATACATTCCACTGCCATTCCAGTTGTGTTTATTTTTATCATAATCTTCATCGTCTGTTGGAAAATTATGAAATCCACTACCGCTCCCACTAGTCTCATTTTCTTCGTCACTCGTGAACGCAGGTTTTTGGGTTTGTTTACTATTATAATGGTGAGATGCAAAATCTTCATCATCTGTCGGAAAAATATCATTGTCTCCACTGCCACTTGCGCCACCATCATTGTCTTCATAAGTTTTTATTGTCGTCGTGACTTCAGTTTGAGGTTTTCTTGTTGTAATTACGAAATCTTCATCATCTACTGGAAAATTATCATGAAATCCGCTACCAGTCCCACTACTTTCACTTACTTCATCACTTGTGAATGAGGGTTGGAGTGGTGATATTGTACTATATTGAGAAGATACAAAATGTTCATCATCTGTCGGAAAAATATCATTGTCTCCACTGCCACTTGCGCTACCATCATTGTCTACGGAAATTCTTATTGTCGTCGTGGCTTCAGTTTGAGGATTTTTTGTTGGTTTAAATTGATCAATTACGAAATCTTCATCATCTGTTGGAAAATTATCATGAAATCCGCTACCACTCCCACTACTTTCATTTACTTCATCACTTGTGGACGAGGGTTTTTGTGTTAATATTGTATCATATTGATGATAATCGAAATCTTCATCATCTTGTAAAGAAATATGGTTTCCGCTACCACTCCCGCTATCATAATTGTCTTCATAACTCCTTTTTGTTGTCGTTTGAGGTTTTTTTGTGGTACTATGTTGATGAGTCAAAATATCTTCATCATCTGTTAAAAAATCATGCCAAGTGCCACTCCCACTTCCATCATTTTCTTCGTAATTTATTGGCGTAATTAAAATTCTAAATGTACTATTTTCTGTATTGTTGTATTGTCTTTCAGATGACTTTAAATTTAAATTTGTCGTTATGTTTTGATCAAAACTTGACATAGTCGAAGCTACAACTTCTTTTGTGTTTGTAGTAAATTCAGTATCTATTAATAATTCTTCGTCATGTATTGGAAAATTTCTATTAGTTGTTCCAGTTTCTATAGATTCATTTGATTCGTTTTCTTCGTAACCGATTGTTGTCAAAGTTTCAACCCGAAAATTGTCTGTAACATATGCTGCTGCTTCAGGTAAAAGAGTTGTAGTGTTTTCATTTTGAAGTTGATTGGCATTTAAATTTGTACAATTTTCATTGTTTTCAATTTCACTACAATAAGTTGACGTAGTATTTTCTTCCGTATAAAAACAAGCTTCATCAGTTCCGTTGTTTTTAAGATCTTCGCAACATGTACACAATAAATCGGAAGTTGTAGTGGTTTGGTTATTATCTTCAGGCTTACTATAAGTTGAGGGTGATGTTGTAACAGTAATAGAATCAGGAACTGACACTATTGAATAATTTTGAGGTGGTTGGTCATATATATCATTTTCTTTGTATTTTGTTGTCGTTAAAATTTCAATAAGAGATTTTGATTCAGTCGTTTTAGCGGTTACGATATCCTTGTAATAAGTATTATTAAAGGGAATTTTAGAACTATTGATAATTATGATATTATCTTCGGTTTTTGTTGGTTCAACACTGATGGTAGAATTTACAACTGAAGATGATAATGTCACTAATTCTTCAACACTATTTCCAGCTGCAGTTGCTTCATTTTCAACAAAATTCGTAGTTATGATATCATATTCTATTGTTGTTGGTTCAATATTAATGGTAGAATTAATAATAGAAGATAATGTTCCAGGATCTTCCATAAAATTTTCAACTTCTATTGATTCAGTTTCTGTAGTTTCAATAATCGAATCCGTAGTTTGAATAATTGAATTCGAATGTTTGTTGTTTATAGTACTAGAACTATTAATAGTTATGTTATCAACCTCTGTTTCTGTTGATTCAACATTGATAGTAGAATTTACAATTGGAGATGATAATGTCACAAAATCTGTAACACTGTTTTCAGCTGCTGTTTTTTCATCTTTTGTTGTTCCAGCCAACGGTTTGGTAGTTCGAGTAACTAAGTTCGAAAATTTGTCGTTGCTAAAGGAATTTGTAGTTCTAGAATGTTCAGTACCAGAGGAAGATATTCTTAAAGTACTACTTCGTGTAGGTTTTGTTTTATGCGTTTTTGGCGTAGTAGTTTTTTGTTTAACAGTTGTTAATTTGCTTGGTGTTGGTATTTTTGTAACACCTAAAATATTTACTGAAATTTATAAAAACGAATTAAATATTTAATGTATCTCACCCTGAACTTTAATGGCATATTTTTCTAAAAGACATACTTTGTGTTTAAAACATTTATGTTTACAACAAACATATCCATTAGGACAAAAATCAGTACATAGAAACGATTTTGAATATTCTTCAGGAATTGAGTTAAAACAAAAATATGCGTCAGATCGACATCGTAAGTGTAAATCTAATAAATTAAAAGAATTAAATGATTTATAACTTTGTTCATATATGTATTATGTATGTATCTCGATTGTACCTGCTGGAGTATTTGTAACCAGTTCTGGATATTTTTTTCTTACTTCAGAGGGTGCCAAAATTTCGTAATAATCATTAAAATCCAATACCTTTTCAGCTTCTATAATACGTTTGTTATTTGGATTATAATATAGCGTATTGCTTGCCAATTTATTTGGAATTAACAACAAAAGCAAAAGAGAAAATAGTAGTTTGATGGGTAACATTTTTTATTAAACTGCCACTATTTAATCTATATTATAAAAGAGTGGCAATGAAATTTCAGTTTCATTGAGTAAATATTTTAATATTTATATAAGATAAAATACTTGGTCTTTCCAACATCCTCAGTATGAATTTGGAGGATAACTATATTTTTAAATATGATTACCTATCAAGGTTAATAAATAAGCAGATTTACTTTGGAATTACTATTTTTTGGGAAATATTTTATTTATTAATTTACGTATTGTGTAATTGTACAATATTTTTTGTCTAATGTGCATCAATAAACATCATCAATAGAGGCAAATTAAAATTAATTCAATAATTTTTTTTCAAATAACTATGAATATAAATTTGTTATTTTAAACTTAAATTTCATTATACATATGTATATTTAAAAAAAATATTTTTGTGCTAATTATATTACGAGAATATCGATAAATAACGATATTTTACTTATATACCAATTATACCATCAATTTTCCTGTATTTTCTATCTCAATTGTATTTTCATTCATAAATTCGCGGTAGTACCACATTCCTTTCATAGTAAATGCCGTAGTAAGAAATTCTTTTGTAGTAAAAGGTCATTGACCGCATTCATTCATTAAAATGGATGGGGGATTCAAATAGAGGTTGGCATCTCTTTTAATCTGAAGTTTTGTCAAAACAACCACAAATCTACCAGTCAATGAATCTACCTAACTTAATTTTTGAAGTAGTAATATATTATAAAAAGTCGTTAATTTAATAATTTTATTAAAATATTCAAAAGTAATCTAAAATGTGTTCGTTCTAAAAATCATAACACTACAACTTTTGTTGTTTAATAACTACTTTTCAGGTAAACAAATTAAAATTTAAAAAATATGAATTTGGATTTAATATGTGTATGTTTAATAAATAAAATAGCAAATATATTTTGTTAAAATAGCAATTTTCGGTATTTTCTTAATATATCAAGTGCCGCAGAAAGTGACAAATGTCCACTAATTATGGTTTTATTTTCAGTTCCATCCAAATTTATCGAAAACGCAGGCCAATCATAGTATACTTACAACAGCATATGAAAAATTCCATTAAAAATCTTATAATATCCGTCAGTAAATACATGTTAGTGATATATTGAAGGAGTATTCCATAAAATGTCCCTTTAGGATGCTTATTTTGGGAAAAATTAGTTGCTATCGTGTTTTGGGGCTAATTTTTATTACTCGTAATAATCGATTGAAATATGGTGCCAGGCGATGTTAACTAAGAGGAATTATTTGAAGAATTGGTTGAAAACTTATGATGATGATGATGGAATGTGAAATGTCCATATAAATAAACATCGAGTTATAGATTGGTAAGTCAATTTTAAGAAATATTTAGTTAATTTATACTATTATCTAAAAACGTAATGAAACAGTCTGGATTCTTAAATTTGCTTCTATCACATAAAATAATGTTAACTCTTTTATTTACAATGCAATTGTAATTTTATTTATTACAGTATAATATTTACTCAACATTTCATGATAGTTTAAATTCGTTAAAATGTAAATACAAATTTCAGTATAAATCAGACAGACATCACATTCATTCAATATTTATATATTTATGAAGATAATTCAGGATTTATCCTTGAATTTGTTGTACAATTATAAATTATTGAGTAACATTTAATTTGCTGGTACTTCTAAAATTTCTTTGTGTTCTTTCTTTGCTTTTTTGTTAGACCTTGTCGACTTATTTTTCTTTAGTTTCGGTGTTGTTGTTATATTTATTGTCTTCGGTTTCTTGTTTTTCATTTGCTTAGGATATTTTCTATGTTTAACTGCTGCTGTAGTTGTTCTCTTATCCATTTTTCTAGCTGGACTCGGTGTGGAACTGCTTTTTACACAAATTTTGTGCGAAAAACAACGATGTGTACAACAAACAAAATTTTCCGGACAATGTGCATGTCGATTGCATGTAAATTTTCTTGTAAATGATTTTTTAAATTTGGTGGTACATGAAAATGCGTTCTTTTCGCATTCAGTACTGTCAGTATCTTAATAAGATGGAAAAAAAGAGTATAAACAACTAATTATATTGTCTAATGGTAACTTACCTGGTTGACTTTTCAGAGGCTGTACAATTAATTGTGCTTTGTATGGTGGACGAACTAAAAAATAACCATGCGGTGCTTCACCTTGAAGTAATTCAATTGTTGTATTGGTTGTAGGATTGTAATATGTATGTAAAGAGGCATGAGTTATGTTTAAGAAGTTGTAAACAAGCACAACAATTAATATCAATCTTAATTTTAACATTGTTAATGTTCAATTGTTAAATTTTATTAAAAACTCTTTATATATATGTTTGCGATAAGATAATAAAATGCAAAATTCTGTTTATAAAATAAACTTTTTATTAAAAATATACATACACAATCTTACATGTATAAGATGATAAAAAATTCTTATAAAAAATATATTTATATGTATGTAATATCATGTAATCTCATTTGATTTTTTCACATTTATTTTGTATTTATCTTTTAATAAAGCTTCAGTGGCATCAGTATTTTTTTTATTACGATTCGATGATTTTCCACCACAATATTTATGTTTATATTTTTTATTTTCTTTCGTTTTCATTTGTTTACTTTTTTGTTTGGCTTCAGTCTTTTCAAACGATTCCATTTCCAAATCGTACGCTAAAAACAAAAGAATAATTTCGACAAAATCTACAACAAATCAAGACTTACAGTTAGTTTGAACTGCCACATCCGTTGATGTTTTCGATTGTCGACTAGTTCGTATCTCTTGACCGGAACTGTTACGTTTTTCAGTCTCTTCATTGTCATCGTCCTCGTCATCCAAATCGCAATCATTGAAACTGTCATCGGAATCAGCAACAATTTCACGATAGTTACTATTTTTCGATTTACGTGATCGTTTCGAATCTCTACCACCACTGCAATTGCCCAATAAGTAATGCTTTTCTTGTCCATAATCTTTTTTCGTTGTATTATCCGAATCGCTACTACTGATTTCTTCAATTTGTACACCATCGTGTAATGATTTTATTGTCAACATATCATTTAAGTCCATTGTATTTGGATTACTTAAAATCAAATTGAATTTACTTTCGGAAATTGTTACGGAAACATTTTCATCTTCACTCAAACAACCGCCAGCCGCATTATTATTCCTGCTATTTATCACCAGTTTTTCATATTTTGCATCTAGACCGGCGTTTGCGTTGCGCCGTTGTAAATTCTGTTCCAAAATACGTCTGGCATCCGTTGTGTTTGTTAAGGCATTCATTAATTGAAAATGTGAGTCCAAACTGGTGCTGCTTTTCGATAAATTGCGGCGTTTGTTGCGACGGAAATTACGACGATTCGGTCGATTTGGATGTCGACGTTTATTCACTTTTCTCGTTGCTTTCAATTCAGCAATTTGCACCGATAATTGACTATCACCTGAATTCCTGCGACTTTCAATACTAACGTGACGTACATTTAAACTGACTTCCGAATCGATTGATTGATTATTACTGGAATACGAGTCGATGACGTCGTTTGGTACGGCACCACGACGATTTATGAGTCGTGGTAGGTTTGCTGCCCATGCTGTACTTAAATCATTGCTAGCACCTGAATTTAAATCGAAATGCAAACCAACCGGATCGGTATGCTGGAACAGAATCGAAATACGTCCACCTTCATTGAATTTGTTGCGTTGGGCCCATGTCTGAGCGATGATTTTATGTTTTTGCAGTTTCATTGGTTGATCAACTTCACAATCGAATTTTCTGCAAGTTCTTAAATATGTTTAAAAGTTGATTTTTATTACAATTTGATGTTTTATACCTCCGTATATAGCGTCCCCATACATGTAATGTAGCATTACACCATACCCATGAACCCATAGCAATACCAGCACCAAATACAGCCAACAATTGTAATTGAAGCATTGCCACACTAGGTCTAGCTTCTTGTTTACAATGTGAAAAGTCCGAATTGAAGCTAGTTAATTTGCATCTATAAATGAATGTTAATAAAATTGATAGAAAATTAAAATGAATCATTTAGAAAACTTGCAATATGTAATTTTGTAAGCTGGCTTCCCATAATGCCGAATTCACCGATATGTAATTATGGTATCCGAATGTGATTAAACAAAAACACAGCATGAAAACAGTGAAAACACCCATACGTACAATATTCGAACGGATTTTTCTGCTGGAGTGCTCCGATA
Source organism: Oryzaephilus surinamensis (assembly GCA_004796505.1). Taxonomy (NCBI): domain Eukaryota; kingdom Metazoa; phylum Arthropoda; class Insecta; order Coleoptera; family Silvanidae; genus Oryzaephilus; species Oryzaephilus surinamensis. Next base: position 16,822 of record SSSI01006284.1, read on the forward strand.
TGACTTCTTTACTATCGATTTTCACTTTTATTAGCAGAATTAAGCCTCGTATAATTAAATAGCCGGATACTAGCATTGCTGCCACTAATGGTGCTAATAAAAGACCATATCTAGCTGCCAGATTCACACAACCAACAAAACATATACCAGTTACATAGTCACCATCAATTTCACCAATTGCCATTGTGGTGATTGTTAATACCAATGGTATACTCCAAGCTACCAAATGGAAATAGGAGCGTTTCTTGTCGACACGTTCTTGAATTTTTCCTAAAGCTTGTAAAGAGCTCATATGCCATGCATAACTGAATATAACGAACCAGACCTTAAGAAAAAAAGAAATAAATGGATGGCATTATTGGTGGGTAAATTGTTTTACCATTCCAGCTATTAAAAAATAGTAAACCATTACGAATACAATAACACAAGACAAATTTTCACTGGCACTCGGTTCGGATTTCCTCAACGTACCATCTTTTTTACATACAATATCTTCACGTGTCTCATTACCAAGAAACTGTATTAACCATCCAGCATACGATATACAATAGCATACATTTACATAAAATATAGCCAATGCTGGATATTTATTAGCCGTATTCCAATCAATTATAAATGTAATGATTGTAAATAAATTACAAAATATACAAATAATTACACAATATGCAAGTAATTTGTGTATTTGGTAATGTTCGTTTTCTGTATAAAGGGAATCTTTGCAACGTAGTGCACATCCTTCGACATCCGGATAAAACCATTCCGGTTTATCGGTTTTAACCAATGGGTCCATACAAAAGCCGGTTGTATTGAATTTTAATTCGTGTATGTCGTTGCGACACATCGATGGAAATAGTGTTTCATCTTCACAATTGATTAATTGTGGAAATATTGAAGTGTTGTATAAAATTTTGCATGGTTCCAATGTGATTCGGCACATTTCCCTTGATGGTAAATGTACGTAGCCGTTTTCGCATTTCGGCATATACAAGGCACATAGAAATGGTTGTATAACGGCCCAACATTTCGGTATAAAACGTAAATTTTCATACAATTTTAATGTTTCTTGGACTTGTTCTTGTGTTTTTAAGTCAGTCAATTGTAATGTGGTACCGTAATAGGGCAGTTTTGCCCCTAAACATGTTGTATTGTTTAATCTTTCGCATTTCGCTTCACGTGGACAATAATCGAACGTTGTGGGGTCGGCGTAGACGTTGTTTATTAGTTTCTTCGGTTCAGTATGCCGAATATATGGTATTAATTTCAGTTCTTTGTTAATAAATGAATTTGTTGTATTTTCAATTAAATTTCTTTGTATTACATTTGATTCTACACTATAAATTAACACAAATAACACAAGAATATAAGAATACATTTTTATAACAACTACATTAATAAATTAATTTATAAATAAATATAAGAACAAATAAACGTAAACAGAGAACGTGCTTTCTGGTTGTTGAGTCTAAGAAAAACTTCTTGAAGTTGATATAAATGAATGGTTTAATTTTGTATGTGTTGAAGAAAGATAGCAAAGGCCTCCCACATTTGAAGCATTTCTTAGTGGTAAACAAAAGACCACCCAAGTACTTACGGCCATTTTATCGTTAGCCTTACATATTAAGAAATTAATTAAAATTCGTTTAACGTATACATTTTCTGCATTCTACTTTCAAGTATGTTCAAATTGAATATATTATGAATATTAATCGGTTATTAATAGGACAAAATTTGAATAATTTTTAATATAATTTAAACATCGCGCTCGATATAAAGAAAAAATCCCTAGATTTTTTTCAATTAAAAAGAAATTACAATTCGTGATTGTTAATTAGATATAGATACTTGTTATAATTGTGCGTGTAAATATAAGTGATTATTTCATTTACAATTACATTATAAATTTAAATTATTTGTTGGAAAAGTGAATATTTTTAGTGGAAAAACAGTGCATTGTCAAATGTCAAAAATCGCTAACCAACAACGTTGACAACATTTAGGATAATTTCTATAAAAATTCTTAAAAAAATTAAATAAAAAATAACATAACAAAATGGTAAGTACTGTATTTATATTACATTTTTAACAATTTGTAATTGTTAAAAAAATCTATTAATATTATCTCTATGCACTATTTGTTTTAAGCGTCACACCCATTCTCTTTTAATGTTTATTCAGTACAATTTGTTAAAAATAATTTAAATATATTAAATTTGTAGGGTGACCAATTCGATTGTGCATTAGATTTAATGCGTCGCTTACCGCCTCAACAAATCGAAAAAAATTTAAGCGATTTAATAGATTTGGTGCCGAATTTATGTGAAGATTTATTGTCTTCCGTTGATCAACCATTAAAAGTAGCTAAAGATAAGGAAACTGGAAAGGATTATTTGTTATGTGACTATAACAGGGATGGTGATTCTTACAGGTATGTGAAAACGTACATCCAGTAGAATTTATGTCGTTAAAATCGTATTTTTTAAGATCTCCATGGTCGAACACGTATTATCCGCCGCTTGACGATGGTTCAATGCCTTCAGAACGTTTAAGAAAACTAGAATTAGATGCAAATCATGCTTTTGATCAATATAGAGAAATGTATTTTGAAGGTGGTGTGTCTTCCGTTTATTTTTGGGATTTGGATCATGGTTTTGCTGGTATATTTTCGTTAAAAACTTATTTTGTGATATAATAAAGTGTTCGTGTTTTAGGCGTGATATTAATTAAGAAAACTGGAGACGGTAGTAAAAAAATAAAAGGTTGTTGGGATTCGTTGCATGTAGTTGAAGTACAAGAGAAAAGTTCTGGACGTACATCGCATTATAAAATGACATCAACGGCTATGTTGTGGCTGCAAACAAATAAACCTGGTTCGGGAACAATGAATTTGGGTGGCAGTTTAACTAGACAGGTTTGTTAAGCTTATATTTGATGTAAAGTTCAAATATAAACTGTTTTTCATTGGTAGATTGAACAAGATGCAACTGTAAACGATGTAAATCCACATATTGCCAATATTGGAAAGATGGTAGAAGATATGGAAAATAAAATACGTAACACATTAAATGAAATATACTTTAGTAAAACAAAGGATATAGTGAATAGTTTAAGATCGGTGCAAAAATTAACGGAAAGTCGCCAACAGCAGGCGCTTAAACAAGATTTGGCGGCCGCTTTACAACGTCGTCACAATAAATCAGAGAATTGAAATGGATTTTACTACTATATAAATAAGAAAACAAAAAAATAATAATTTATCACATTAATAATATTATCAATGATGATTCAGCAAAGGAAAAATAAAACAATACGATTATATTTCGAAAATTAGAAGAAGAAGTGATTGCCAAAAAATTGCTGCATTAATTTATTTCATTTTTTTTTAATTTAAATTTTTTCGCTCTTCATATATGCATATATTAATTATAATTTTTATACATTTAAATTATGTTTGTATTAAATACATTTTTTTTATTCATTTATTCTGTAAAAGCGACACGGTTATTTACAATGTATTAAGTGAAATATAAATTAAAAGAATCTTTTTTTATGGGATGCTTTTTATTTTAAATTTTTGAGGGTCATTTTATGTACTACCATCTTGTGCTAGACTAGCATAGTTCGTATTACAGATTCCTGGAAGGTTGCAGTTCTCTTCTTGGTCAAATGTACATCTGTTTAACACAAAGAGCATTTCTTGTTTTTGTTTACTGTGAAATCATTGTTAATTATTTAATTAGTTTTTTTTATTCTGATTTTCTGATATATTTAACTGGTTTAAAATGAATTGACAAATAACAATTTAAATATGATGTGAGTTTATTAAAAGTATTTAAAAAGAAAGTATTTGTTGTTTGGAAAGTTGTTGACCATTTTGGTGAAAATGTTGAGAAATCCAAAAAAATTGTACAATATTTGTATAAAAGCAGCTGTTTACAATGATTTGACAAAAAAACAACACCGTTTATTGCCTACTCCTATACTATTTGATTTTTATTACAAGGTAAAAATTTGTTAAGAAATTGTTAAATAGAACAGCAGTTTTGTTTATCTATAAATGCTTGTTTATCGTTTCAAAAATTAAAGTTTATCAGTTTTTGTCGACTTATTGCAACTATTTATCTGGTTTCAGCTGCATTTCGAAAAGAAATTATGTTTTCTGGCACTCGAATTTCAAGAACTGGACATTTTCATCTCATTATTATCGTTAAAACATCAACGTATCAAATTATTAAAATGTTATCAATCTTTAATTGATCATAAATCGAATGTGAGCGAAGAATTGATTAGAAATTACGAAAATGCAATCAATTTAGAATTATATGAAAACAAGAAGATCATTTCTATGGGTATGGAAATAGCATTTTTCTTTAATGAAGGTGGATGGTATCCTCAATCAATGGATTTATTAACAATCGTTGAGAAAGTCTGTAAAAATCAGCCATCTTCCGAATCAAACATGAAACTTTTACTCGATATTTATACAATGTACGATTATCATAAATGTTTTTTATCATTAAATACGAATTGTTTGCGTTTTTAGGAAAATTTACGCGGAAGCCGTTTATTGTAACTTTGACGGTGCTTCAAAAACAATGAAAAGTGCTGAAGATATTATAAAAATACTTGAAAAATCAAACTCACTACCGAATTTAGCTGCTTTATATTCAAATTTCTCAATGTTGTACAGTATACGAAGTGAATACGATACAGCTTACGAATGGTCATTAAAAGCCTTAAAATTACTCAACGATGAACAATCATCACGAATTATAATTGAAGTTTTACGACAAACAGCAAAATCGTGTGTTGTAAAACGTCGTTTCCGACAAGCTGGCCTTCTTATACGTCAAGCTGTAAATTTAGCAAATGATTTATACGAAAATACAAATCATCCACAATTATCCGACGTTTTACAAGATTATGGCTTCTATTTAATCAATTACGATTCAATACAAGAAAGTGTTGGTGTTTACAAGAAAGCATTGAATATTCGCAAGGCTGTATTTGATAAATACAATTTAAATGTGGCATTGGCTCATGAGGACGTCGCTTATGCATCTTATGTTAATGAATACACATCAGGATTATTTTATCATGCATTGTAAGTGTTTAATTTTCGTTTTTATTTAGTTTCTTATTGCTCCTGTTTTCCTTTCCTATCAGTTTTTTTGGTAGAGAAATTAATATATTCGCGTATTTCAAGGTTTTATTTCATAAAACTTAACAACAACGTCAAATTTGATCCCGAATCATTGCTTCATTTTGGCGTCATTTATTAAACCGGTAAAATTTTTTTAAAAAAGTAATATGAATAATATTAAAATGGAATATTAAAACTGTTTGTTGTTTACAATATAAACAAATTTGTAAATTTCCTTTATAAATTTGAATGATTGTAAGTATATTTTTTGTTTGCACAAAAATTTAACCACTTTTCCAGTCAAAAATCCCTCTTCCATTCATTCAAGATGATAAAATAAGTGTGTATTTAAATTAAGATTGTTTTTCGTTAGTGAAAATGCAAATCGTTCAATCCGTATAATGGAACGCATCTTACCAGAAGATCACATCCGTTTTGCATCAATAAAACGTGTTAAAGCATTAATATTGGAAGAAGTGGCATTAAGTTTAACAGATAATGGTTTTGCATTTCATTCAACATCATCAACAAATGAAGAATATTTGTTACAAGCAGAAGAATTACATAATTTCGCATTAAATTTATCATATAAAACATTTGGTGAAATGAATGTACAAACAGCAAAAAATTATGGTAATTTAGGTAGATTATATCAGTCAATGAAAATGTTTCAATGTGCTGAAAAAATGCATTTACGTTCAATTGAAATCAAAGAGAAATTATTAGGTGAAGAGGACTATGAAGTTGGTTTAAGTGTTGGCCATTTGGCATCTTTATATAATTATCATATGAATCGTTACCATGATGCTGAACGGCTTTATAAACGTTCCATATCGATTAATTTGAATTTGTTTGGTAGTTCATATTCCGGTTTAGAATATGATTATCGTGGCCTTATACATGTTTATAATAAATTGAAAAATCAATCATTGGCCGATTATTATAATTTGAAAATGTCTGAATGGCAACAAATGAGAAAAAATTTAAAAACCGAAGAGAAATATGAAGAATTGATGCCACTGAAAAGTTTATTGACAAATTTTTTCGAAATGGAACAAAATAGTGATATGAATAATAAATGGACTTTAGTATCTAGTCTTAGTTTAGTATAGAAATTACTAATTTTTTTTTTATAGATTTATATGCATATTATTCTATATTCATTGATTATATTAAATTTGATACTGCCACTGTTGTTTACAGTATTACCAAATGAAGAAAAAGAAAATTATATATTATTATGATTTATAGTTTTATTTGTTAACAATGTATTTCTATATAAAATTAATTAAAATACTTTTAATTTGCATCTATTTATTGAATAATAATAATCACAGTTTCTAACAGTTTAACAATTTTAAAGCCTAGATCCTTTTTTTCGTTGTACAATTATTTTGGCCAAAAATTACTTTTTGGACTTCTAAATTTCTTTCCATCTGGCGTTTCTTCAATACATGGTATTCTAATCAACGTGAAGAAAATTGTCCCCAAATAACCTGCTGCTGGTGAAGTGTTAAGATGTTGTTTAAAACAATCAAACAATCGATCATCACATTCACAATGTGTTTTTGTGTATACAGATCGGTTTGTTAAATTATAACGTCTTGAAAATCCATGTATTTTTATTGGACATAAATCGTGTGCTCTACAACATCTGTCCGCATTTTCATCCATACCTAAATCGAAATAGTCCTCCGCTATATCACCAGGACCACACCATTTCGTCCCTAAAAAACGCGTTTTTGGTAAAAATTGTGGAAAATTTAGTGTTTTAATTAAGTAGTCCGATAAAAGATGACGCCAGTAGTAAATTATCAAATGATATTGTTGTACAAATATTGAATGATACCTGGAGTAATCCCGTAATTGAATATAGTAAGAAAACCATTTGAAAATTTGCTAAGAAGTCCTCTGTTAGCAAAATCCTTGGTATAATTCTTCAGATGTTCATCGCTCAACTGAATTTCAACCACTTTGTCTAAATTTGCACAGTCGTCCATTAATTCAAGCATTTCATTGAATGTGAGATGAAGTGGTGTTGTAGTATGTTGTAATTCACCCATGGCTTTTGTTACCTGATCTGGTTCACTATTTAAAAAAATTAATTGTAATTATCATATTTTAAATTTCATAACACAGTAAATGATAAATATATAATTATAATTGTTTAGTTCTTGTAAATTGAAAGTAGTATATACTAATTTAATGTACTTGTATATATGTAAATATTAGTTGTTCAATTACCTAATTACAAAATAGTTTTGTGAAAGTTATAAATAATTAACATAGTGCGTATATGTTTCTGTTTCTATTCATTTACTATACATATAATATGAATAAATGTTTATATGTATATCAATAATAAATTCAAACTAGTTTTTGAATTTTATATTATTTCATTGTACATCAAATTGTTTAACAATATTAGTTTCATTAAATATAATTGTAATTTTTTATTGCTTTTTTGAAATTTTGTTTTTATCGTATTTTGAATATTATTTAGTTAGTAATTAAATTTAACGAGTACTTTTTATCAAGAAAAAAACCTTGTTATACTGATATATTCCAGGTGTTTCTTCCAAAATAATGGGTAAAACAACTTGAAATTTTAATTTAATTAATTGTTACACACAAATCGTTTTCTTTATTCGCACTTTACTGTTAAAACGGCGTTTTTATTTTCGTGTATAACAATTTCAATGAACGCGTGCGATATAGTTTTAATCTACCGTTAAATATTAACAAGTTACAAGAATGCATCTATTATTATTTATAACAATAATAGAAGAAATATAATACTTACAAAATTTCAATAAGTTCACAATTTAACAACAATTTATTCGGTCCTAATTCCAAAATAGCAACAGTTTGATCAAAATAATATACCATACGAATTGTATCATTTCTCACCCTTTTACCACTATACACTTTAATTGAATTTTTATTCACATTTTTATCAGTATTGATTAAACTACCCAATGGACCAGGTAAATCGAAAGTTAATGATGGTTTTCCTTGTGTGCCAAACAAACAAAATACAAAAAATATCACATGTAACATAACACCAGTCAATGTCAACATTTTTTTTTTGTTTTTTTCACCCTTTATGTCAGATAATCATATTTTAACTTCTTATACAGTGGTTCTTCGCTAGTTGCGACAAGTTTCAATGAAACAAGCGTACTAATAATAATAGTAATAAGTTATGTAGTAAAATGTTGTTTTGTAAAAAGTATTGTATTTGTTATTAAGTCTTATTCAAACTGCCTATATATACTAATTGTATAGTCAGGTGCGCACAAATGTTACAAGAAATTTAAATGGTATCAAGTTGACGGGCAGACGGTTTGGTTTCTGACCATATTTCTAGGTCAGTGTTGGAAAAGAATGAGTTTTTAAATACAGGATAGGTTTCCAACAATTTTAATACATAAATATAATAAAGACGTGGTTAAACACAAAAAACTAATTAAAAAACACTCATAACACTTAATTTAAAACGAATTTTAGACCACAATGGAAATATTTTTGGAATTGTTGAAAAAAAATTTATTAAATAGGCTTATATAGTGGAGCCGGTCCTGTTTTACTTTTGTTCCGGTGTGATGATGTCAACTTTATGTAAATGAATACAAGAAACGGTCTTCTGATGGTGATATATGAAATTTTCTCCTCTTTCCTTTTCTTAATTAATTTTTTTGTGTATAAAACAATAGCTTATTAGTTAAAAAGTTTTTAAAGACACGTATAAATAATGTAAATTATTAATTGTAGTAATCATCATTTGTAAAATCAATAATTGCAACGTTATAGTATTATATCAATAAAAAATCATTAAAACATTATTTTTATACAATTTTTCGTCCAAAAGGTTATCCGTAAAAGTTGATAATTATACATGAGGATACATTTTTTATTAAACAAGTTTTCACTTTTATTTAATAAATGCCAAAATTTATGATTGATTTACATGCAAGTTCGATGACTTGAAAAATGTTACATTCATCTTGTTCCTGGAAAAGACAATTTTTTCTCCAATATTCTAGAGAATCATCATCTGTTACCAATTAGATGTAATGATTCTGTATCGGTTTTTAAAATATATTTGTAGGTCAATCGTTTTATGTTTTCAAGAAAGTGGCCTCGATGGTTTCTTCTTATTGTTTTAAACTTTTAATACGCTATTTAGTATTTACCATCAATAAATTGACCACACACCTATATTTCTTTTTTTTATTAATTTCGTATTTAATTTAATTAATAATAAACTGATCAACCACAAATAGTCTTATTTTTTTAGTTCGCAATAACGAAACTTGTTTTAGTTTAGAAAGCCTGTATTAATGGCTTTTATAATTAAATATTTAAGTTGTACTCGTATGAAAATATACCATAATTAGCTATAAAAGGATAAGCGTTATCTACGTACATATTAATTATGCAATTTACTCAATTATCCATTGGTAAATTGAATTCAATGAGATCTTCTTGACTAATTACACGCTTTCAGCCTTCATGTATTACAACTGATTCTTGATTCTTGTAATATTTTTTTAATTGGTCTCTATCAGGCAAAAATGGAAGGAAAATTTGATAAACTAGTGTTTAAAGTCCAATACGTATACTGTAAATGTGTTTTATTTAAAATAGTTTGAAATTATTTTTTGGAAATTTCCGCGAAATATTTAAATATTTAAAATGTGTTCTGAAAGTTAGGCAACCAACAATTTACCATCGTTGTACTTCTTTGTCATGTTCGCTGTAAATTGTCAAAAATAATCATTATATAAATTCATTAATTATTCTATATAAAAACGTTTATTAGTATAATTTATAATATATATTGTTTATTCAATGTTTAAATTAACGTAATTGATTTAAATGTATTAAAATGGCTGATACAGCATTTACTAAAAACGAAGTAATTAGTTTGGTTGTAAGGTTAACTATTGTAAGTGCTGTAACATTTTTAAGTATAAAATGGTTAATGAATCAAGTAGATCCAACAAATAAAACAAAGAAAAAAGCTAAACAAGACGCCAAGGAACGCTTAAAAAGGCATAACTTTTCAATAAAAAAATTTTCTCATCAAAATATAATCGATAATTTTTAGGTTAGCAACATCAGGAAATACTTCCCTATCAATTGATAATTTAACCGATTATGAAATGGTTATTGCTGCCCATTTAGTCCATCCGGACGATATAACAGTAACATGGGACAATATAGCCGGTTTAGAACCATTAATACAAGAATTAAAGGAAACTGTAATCTTACCAATACAAAAAAAGGAATTATTCGCCGATTCACAATTAACTGCAGCACCAAAAGGTGTATTATTGCATGGTCCACCTGGTTGTGGTAAAACATTGATTGCTAAAGCCACCGCCAAAGAGGCGGGTACACGTTTCATCAATTTGGATGTTTCAATATTAACGGATAAATGGTACGGCGAGAGTCAAAAATTAACGGTTGCCGTTTTTAGTTTGGCCGTTAAATTGCAACCGTGCATCGTATTTATTGATGAAATCGATTCATTTCTACGTGTACGAAATAGTACAGATCATGAAGCAACTGCCATGATGAAGGCCCAATTTATGTCATTATGGGATGGTTTAATAACCGATCCAGATTGTACTGTAATCATAATGGGGGCAACGAATCGGCCACGTGATTTGGACACAGCCATTCTACGACGAATGCCAGCAACATTTCACATTCCACTACCGAATCAGGCACAACGACAACAGATTTTAACGTTGTTGTTAGAAAATGAACCGATAGATGGTGATATAAATGTTGATTTATTAGCAAAAGAAACGCAGGGCTTCTCCGGATCGGATTTGCATGAATTGTGCCGTTCAGCGTCCGTGTACAGGGTGCGAGATTATTGTCGTAGTCAAAATGATGCAAATCAATTGAATAATTCATCAGATGATATCTTTCAAGATGCATTAAGACCAATTACAATGGATGATTTGATGAAATCGATGAATAAAATGCGTGATTCGAAAAGACAGTGCGGTTTCCAAGGTTTCAATAGAGTATTTGAAGATCGTAGTGATGTTGATTAGCAGAAGGATATCAATACGATTTTAGTTGATTTAAATAGTTTTTCGGAAACTTTTAAAACATGTCGCAATTATTGTAAAAACTAGTGCTTAGTTTTTCCTTTTATTTTTCCATTTGTTTTTTTATTGAATGTAAAAATTGTATAAAATCAATTATGTTATTTGTCTGTATTTATATCTTATTCTCTATTAATTGTAAATTTATTCTATATTACTGACTCAAATGAGATATAAATGCAGATTCAAATCGAAACATTTAATTTGTTGATTGTTCCGAATAAAATGTTCTGAAAATGTGAATTGGCGTCATTTTTGACTTTTTTGTTAACGTTGTTTAGTTTATTTAAAAAAACTAAATCACGATTTCAATCATGACATTCTGGGTTGCCTAAGTAGAATAATTTTTAAAATTTAAACAGATTCATTAATAATTATTCAAGTTGAAATGATAATGAATGTTTACAAGAAAAATTTTAAGTGTACGAGTTTGTGATCTCATTAATTTTTCACTTAGAGGCCGCGGTGCGTGAAGGCCTCTTTGAAGACTACCGGGCCTCTTCCATCATAACTCCTTAGTCGTCAACCTGCTCCAAGTATGAATCATGTATTATATACATACATATATAGAGTATGAAGAAGACAAAGTCGTTTCTCTCTCTAGTTTTTGGTCCAGAGGAAAATCAATGGGAGCGCGCAAGCGGCCAGAGTTTCCTTCCATAGAATTTCCATTCGACAACCCGGAGCCGCAGTTTGCTCCGGTTCGTGGCCCGGCAATTTTGGCCCAATTTTCCGGACTCGAAAACGAGGCGAGAGATAGAGAGTTTGACAGAAAGACGAAAGGTGGTTACAGATTGAAGAAGAATCTATGTATTTTTTTCGGCTCCCCGTTTTTTTGAAATAATGGAGATTTGTTGTTGGTTTTACAAAAATGGTTACTGCACCATTTGCTAGTTATTAGATTTTTCACAAAAATAATTTTCTTGTATTTTGTGACCTTGATTTGATAAAATAAGGACACTTGTAATTAATTTTACTGTTAAGTGTTATTGTGGTAGAATTTATTATATATAAACTTGACAAAATTATGTAGAATTTAAATATTTGACGAACGTAAAGAAGGGCTTTGTAAGTTCATGTTTGAATTAATTGTTTAATAACGTGACCACATGGCGTTATTATATCAAGTTTTCTAATTATAGGTATGTTTAACAAAATTACTATGGAACTATGGTATTAAATGCACATTTTAATTATAAAATGGTGCGAAATAACAATACATACTTAAATAAATCTGAAACAAATCAGAAATATATTACTCTCGATTAGATATTCTTGTTTAAATGTAAAATTAGAAAATGATTTGTATAAATTTCCACTTTAATATTTTACATGAAAATCTAATTAACAAATGTAAAAACTGGTCCATTGTTCCATACCTTGGAAACACACAAAAACCTACTTAAAAGTTAAATTACATTGTATGGAAAGAATTAAAACGAATTCAGGGGTGGTATGAATTTTTCGTTATATACATATATATATACCATATATACCTTTGAAATACTTCAATTTCACCCCGTTTTAAAACTAATCTACATATATGAATTTATGTATAAAATAAGCGATTTATAATTAACGAAATACTTTTCAAATTAAAATTAATTTCATGCCTCTTGGATATTTTATAGACTATATAGAATTGAATGGGGGTCGTGTTTTTATTCAAATTCATTTTAGTGTGTAAAATTTTACACAAACTAAAATCGATGCTATAAATCCCATTATTTAAATATTACTCTTATATGAATTTGGATGTTTTCCTTTTTTTTAAAAAAAATCTTTTTAACTCTACTCACATGTTGATTTTAATTATATTTTTTACGTGTTTTTTTTTTCTACCCTTACATATTAATGCATTACATTAAAATATTTAAAGTATATACCCGTTTGATGTATATCCCGAAAGAGCTTTTTTTTAAAAAAATGTAGGTACCTACGTCAATAATAAAGTAGAACAAAATTTCATTTATTTTTTTTTTCACATTTATTCTAACACAAAATTTTATTTGATAAAATTTTGTACATGTGAAATTGTATAACATGAAATTCAACAAAACTATAAAATCAAAACTTGGCAAACAGCAAGCAGGTGTGCTTTCAAACATGATATTTTATACCAACTTTTAGAACTAATTTCAAAAGCATCAAGTTTTTGGCAAAAAAAATTATAACAAATTAAATTTCCTCAGTATAATTTTAGAGTCGCCTTAATTATATTGTACTAAGCGGAATTTAATGTCAATTAACAAATTATGCTGAAAGTTTCGTTTTATGGCAAGATATAATAATATAGTAGAAATTCGTTGTATTTTGCATATTATATTCAAAATTTTTTTATTTATTTGCTGCCATCTACCAGTAAGTAGTGTATTTAACTGTTCTGGTTATTTTCAAATTTTAAGCGTTTTTAGAACTTTAATATTTATTATTAAAAATCTCGTTAAAAATTTATCGGTTGTTGATTTGTTTAATATTGTTTCAGATAAAGAAATTGATTGAAAAACAGTTGTAAAATAGTTTGTGTGTTAAAAATTAGTGCAAATACCCGTGGAACGAAAATTACATCCTGAAGCCATTCCGGTAAGTCGTTTTATTTCTATTATCCAATCATTTTATTATATGAGACTTGAACATATTAACTGCATAACCCAAAAATATTAAATATCCATTTACTTTCACGAAATAATCGTAAAAATAGCAGTTAAAATGAAAGACAAAAAAAGAAAATAAAATAATACGCGCACCTTTAGGATATGATTAAATTTTCTTGTTATATAAGAAACGTGCCCAAGTTTCCTGAAACAACATTTTGCTCTTCTTTAAAAGCGAAAGTTATTGTTATTATCTTTGCTTGTGTAGCTTTTTAAGTTAAAGTTGTAATAATTTTTAAAGAAATAGTTGTCGCCATCTATAAACATTTAATAAAAATAACTTTTCTGTGAAGATGAAAAGTTTCCAAACTAAATTTACTTTTATATATAAGTATACAATTTTTGTTTCTTCTGCTAATAATTAATTGGTTTTCTCTATATATTTGTTGGAAAACACGCAATTTTGCCATTAAAATAAATAAATCTTTTAGACTGATAAAAAATAAGAGAATAATAATAGAATGGAAAAAAATGAGCAGAAAATATTTTCCAGTTTTGTAATTCACTTTTATTGTTTGTTGAAATTTGAAAAGGCTCACACATTTCGTCTAGAATAGAACTTAATTATCAAGATGTTTATGTATTGTTTAAGTTAACTAAGTGTCTATGTAGCGTTTTATAACCGACAGTCTGATTTGTTGCCAACATTTGAAATTTACATCCATTTATAATATTGTATTATACATTCGTATTTAACTATAAATAATAAGCATATAAACTTTTGATAAAATCCGTAATCCATCAACTAAGTACATAAATAAATTTAATTCAAAACTATATTTCATACATTATTTCATTTAAATAACATGTTTAAGTCGAATATTTTGATTGACATTTCTATATACATTTTACAATTGTGGTTAATATACAACAGAAAACATATTTAATATAATGAATTTATTGAAAAGTAATTTAAATTTCCCGCGTTCATTATTATTTAACATATGGCGCCCCCTACAAACGTCTTATATTATTAAGAGAAAAATAAACGGATTCTCTTTCTCACTTATGACAGAGAATATATATACAACTAGAAGCGACACCCCATTGTTAAACAATAGGGTTTTGGGCATCACTTTTCAATGACCTTGCGCCATTTTGATTTTACTAATTCATTGGCGTACGTTGTAGCAGTGGCGTGATAAGAGGGCAGTTGTATTATGAAAAAAAATTAATTTCATTTCATTCAATGACTGTAAGAACTGAAATAATTCTACTTCATTAATTTAAGAGTTTCAATATTTATTTCTTAAATTAAACAAGAACTTATAACAATAAATTAATTACATTTTGAGAATTTTATCCAACAATTTTTGTAAACTGTTAATTCCATAGACCTAAAAAAATTCACCAATTTGTAATTTATCATAAATAGGAGATAAATAAATTTTACCTGTGATTCAATAATTGATATTTTATAATTTAATGTAATTTATAACATTTTAATGATGGTTCT
>SSSI01006285.1:0-35157 GCA_004796505.1 Oryzaephilus surinamensis
GATGTATTTTATATTATTAACCATTTAATAATAACACTTGGAAGTTACTTGACTACTAAAAACACCATTAACAAAAGGTTGGGCACACGCGAACCATTCACCCATATAGCAGGGCCGTCAAAATATCCATGAACAAGAAATATTTTACTAAGTTATTGCAAAATAATTGACATGGCAGATTTCCTTTCAAAAAAAAATATCAAGTATTCATGCAAATAACTAATACGAATCCTTGAATCATTTTAAATTCTTTCCAAATTTCCTGTGAGGAAGTAAAATTATTCCAAGAACATGACTAGAAATGGAAGGTATCAAAACCTGATAAAAGCAAGATAAAATCTTCAAAGCTTCTCCAAAACTGCTCCTGCAATAAAGCAAATTTATTCCAAGAACGTAGACTTGATCAAAAATCATTTCAAATCTTCTCCGAAGAAGGAAATTTATTTAAAAAACATTTTCAAAACTGAAAGGACTCGCAACTTCAAATCTTCCCCAAATCTAGACTGCAAAGAATAGCTTACCGTAAATTGGAAAACGTCACTTTGAAGAAGATTTAATAAAAAACATCAGTTACTTCCGAACACTGAATTTTACACTTAAACTGGAATGCTTCAACTTTAAGATTTAAGGTGACACGAAATTAAATTTCTGAAGTCTGCTGAGACACTAACACTTATATCCTTTTTTGGAAAAGCGGTATGAAAAGGAAAATATCCCTAGATAATCAAACGAATCATGTTTATGTAGTTAAAAGACCTCAAATCCATCAATAAAAATAATTTCTTATGCATCAGAAACTGTTAGCCTTCCAGTTTATACAAAGTTCAAGGAATTACAATAAAAATTAATTCCTTGTTCCAACAGCGAAATTATCTACTATACAAATTTCTGCAAAATCATTAACAACAAATGTTACTTATGTAAAAATAAATCACTTTCTATTCCGTAATTATAATCACATAGAAAACTTTCACTACCACAAACAAGGGAATTTTCTTCTTCCACGAGAACAAAAAAAACAGCATCCTATTATAGAAGATGCATCTCTTTACACCTCGGAGATATTTACTTAACCTTATGCATATATGGAGGAAAATATAATGCCTCCTTCATCCATTTAGATTGCTTACAAAGATTATTGTTCGTGTTAGTTTGTTCATACTTAAACTATACATATACTCATACACATACCAAACAATTGGCTTTTTATGGTAACATGGAAGCGTGACGACCTGTGACCTCGTGCCTTAGGCCGGCACGGGTCATTACTATTTGTGAGAGAATATTGTTCGTTTTTATTTTTTTTGTATTCCATTTACCTTTGCTGTATCTCTTTCTCTGCACATAATTACAATTATAATACCATGTACAGAACCGGCTTCAAAAAATAATAATAACAATAATATCCATGATAACTTCACGGATTGTTGAACAAAAATAAAGGTCGAATGACTAATTTGCTGTTTTATTTTTTAACCGTTAACAAAAAAAAAAATTAAATCACAAAAACAAGATAAATGCATTAAACAAACAATGCCTTCATACACTTGCTTACATGTTCCAAAATGTTCCATTGTAATGTTAAAAGGGGATGTTGTATAAAATCAATACATAGCACATAATACCTTGAATTTATCCTCCACAATATAAACTACTATCCTTGACTGTGCCATTATTATTTTCCCAGTTATACCAAAGTTCATGTGTACGTCTAAACTTTCACCCTCAATTCGAAAATTGGGCCATGACCGGGGCTGAGGTCGTGTCAATGTCTCGACCTGGCCTTGCCCGGTACATTATCAGAGGGTGAATATTATTCTGGGGTTATAACAAGTACAAAATTCTATATAGAAGGGGAAATATGTATACACGCGACGTACTTTCAACCCTCACCTTCAATCCGATGTCATACATATACATATATGTATATATCCGAGGGGCTGTTGACCCACATTAGGGTGATGGCCTAATAATAATAATGTATATGTATTTGTATAGCAGGTGCTTTTTGATTTATAAATCTAAACGAACAAATTCCTGATTATAAATAGTACATATGTGTACATAGGGGCATAACACGTGACGTAGAACGTCATTATAACGCAAGTTGTTAAAGGGACAATATATATAGGGGTTATAGACATTTTTACTATTAATAATACGGATGTATATTCCATTTATTGATACCGGATCTGGTTGGCAAAGTAATTCGTTAATTGGTCTGTGTCAATTTTATACATGATGTAGTCTCTCTCTGTGTGTGTAGCATGTTGGAACGTGTTTATATGCATACACGCTTTGAATTCAATTGTAAAAACACGTGTTGTACTTTTATTTATATTTAGAATCGTGGGAATAAAAGCAGATGTGTTTATATATCAATTGAAATGCAGAATGAATCACGCATCCATATTATAATAATAAAATGTATTCATTATATTTTCAAGTTTTTTTTTTCCTTTTATGAGTATATTGTTTCTAATACAATTGCAGTTTCTTTTTTCTCCTCTCCAATCTCTATCATTATCTCATTTCAGAAAAAAATCCATCACATGGATTACATTTTAATATTTTTTATTGTCAATTTTTCTGACAACTTGCAATTTATACTCGTGATGTGTATAAAAAAAGGTCGTTTTTTTCACCCAAAAAAAAATAAAACTAACCATTAAAATCCGGACGAAGAAGATTTCATCTCTTGTAAAAAAAAAACGAATTTCTACCTGTCTTTTGAGCGTATCTAATCATTTACATCCTGTCCAGTGTTGGTGTGCCGCCCATCTTGCCTTTACTAAGCGTCCTCTTAGATGCCTTTTTTTACACCCCAAATCCCCATATATTGTGTGCACGTGAATCGCCTATGGCCAATACATATTATCATCTCTTTCTATATAATATAGCACGTCACAAAGTGATGACCAAAAGAAGAAGCTTCTACTATAATGGAAATTATTCTAGAGGTAACTTGTCCCTCTTCAGCTTTTTTTTCCACTTCTTCTTATTAGTTTTTAACGCTCGCCCATTTAATAGATTACCATCACAAGATTAAACAATTCCACGACAATATAATAAATGGACCTTTTCACAAACTTAATCATTATTTCACGCACTTCATACATTTATACTTTGGCTTTTCGAGCAAATCACAAGAAAATTGAGTTCTTCAGGACTTTAATTAATTTTTTCAGAAACGTTCCTATATACTTTTTTTCTTTGATTTTTACCCTAATTTGACAGCAAAAGCTCTTTTGTTTCCGTTTACTGGTACATCTACCTGTTGTGTGTTAACCCACCCCATAATTCACCGCCCAAAAACACATTTACGACCGTTTTCAAGACAAATACTAGACAATTTTTGCCGACATTGTAAAAATAAAAGCCCCCTAACCTGTTTGAAACCCAAAAAAAATTACCGAGGGTTGTACAGGTTGTATTATTCTAAGATTTACCAGAAGAAAAAATATTTATATGGCGACAATATAAATTCCATAAAAACAGGTGAATTTTATTATATTTTATTAAAAGGTAGATGACTTTATGGTAATAAATCAAAAATGTGGAGGCAGACAACAATTGGTTACTATGCTATAAAAACAGTTTGAAGTTAAATGACTTTGTAAATAGTTGAAAGGATTTTTTTCCTCTCCATCTAATCAAAATTCACCTTGCAGATGAGATGGTGAAAAAAATTCATTTCAGACAATCTATGCGGAAGTCATAGTTGGAGAAAAAAAATTCGTACATAAAATAGCTAATGGTTTTTAATTAAGGTGCAAGTTTTTCTACATAGTAATAATATTCTATATAGCTAGAATGCAACTTTAAATTTAAATAAAATTATAAATAATTATTATATAGATTTTAATCGGAGAATTTTTTTTCGCATGCATTTTTCGAAACAAGTTTTTTTTTCTATTGAACATATGCAAATAATAAATTAAAATATGTCAAATATAAAACCATAAAAAATCTTATTAACCAATTTCGGGTTTTCGTTACAATAGCCACAAAGATTGAATTAATTATTATTCAAGTAACCATGAAAAGCCAAACTCTTAAACCATGAATTTACCCAACAAGATAATGACTTTTAAATGATAATTTCACAAAATTAGCAAGTGGGTTGTTGAAGAGAGATATATGTAAAAAAATTGTTGTGCCACTGGCCAACAGGAATGTATATAACCCACCTACATATTTAAACCGAGATTAAATCTCAACAGGTAATACACAATAAAGAATTGGTCAACTGTTTTTCTACCTGTTGGTAAAAATTTTTTTTAAAGCATACAAACTTTTCTTTTTCAACATATGTTCAAAATTAAAAAGGTTTAAAAAAATGAAAAGAATTTTTTATAAGTAAAATAATATTTATTATGGAAGACATCAGGATTAAAAAAAAATAACATTAAAGCTCTGATCACAAGATAAAAAAAATAATTACAAACTAATTAATTACATAATATCACATTCGACAAATCAGTCAAAATTACAATATAAAATTATAAAATATTTAAAAAAAATTAATTGAGCGATCACAATGATTGAAGGCACTTGTAGTTAACAAATATCACTTGTAGTACTTCTGTAGTACCATGTTCTAAAGGCATTAAGCTTGTGCCCATCGATCGTTGGGTGTTTGTAATTCGGCCATTTGATTTGTTGTTGTTTCATTTTTACAATCAACATCACAATCGGCGCCCATCATCGTTGTCCAGAAAAAAGTACCAGCTTCAGTACGTGCAAAATGCACTGGAATAAAACGTTGACCACGGAATATTGGCATTATATCCATATGACCATTATTGTAAACTGGTACACCAGAGAAATCTTCACAATTATCAATTTCTTCAAATAATTGATTCTCCAATATTTCATTTGCCAAATTCTCATCAATTTCGCTACAATATTCTTCATCTTTATAATATTCTGGTTGTGGTTGTTTCTTGTATGTTGTCGATTTGTTTTGTTTGTTTTTCAAAATGGTTAACAGTGGTTTGATGAGTTTCTTCAGTTGATGTATAGTGTTGTTGTTGTTGTTGCTTCTCGCTTTCTTCGCATTCAACTTGTTCTCGTTGATGGAATTATTCGATGCAACCATATAATCGTTGTAGTAACTCATTTTTACTTGTTTCTCTTCAAAAATAATGTTCGCAAGTACTAAACAGTTCGTAAGACGAATTGTGAATGATTTGGACAGTTCGCCCCTACTTGTATTTATAGTGAAAATGGGGTCCACATTGAAAGTGGGGCTGACAGCCCTCTCAACCTATGGCAGATACGTATAGGGACAGGTGTTCAAGCTTTTTCGGTGAACGAAACACGACTATATGCCATGTATAGAAGTTGGACAAGGTTGGAAGAACATGTGCATATCACCATCAGGGTGTGTATATGTGTTACCATATGAATATAACACTAAATATACTAAGTATGTGTAGGGGAGATCGTGAGAATCGCAAGAAGAACTTGGTTCCCACACTAGCAAAGGCAGATGGCCAATGTAGGGGTGTTTTTAAAAGATTTTTGCCTATACACACACATAATCTTAAATACTCCCTCATACATTCAATACATTCGACCCTTTTTACACATACATGTGACCCTTTCTACCTCCTTCTATATAATAATAACATAATAAGGAAATTTTTCACGAAAAATAACAAAATTCTTTCAAAAACTATTATTCTCCCCTCGATTCAATTTTTATTTTTTTTTTGTTCATGTCCGGAACGGACACTTGTGTAATATGAATACAGGTTGGTCAGTTCAATAACAAAAATTTCTTTAACTGTAAAGGATTTCAAAATCTGAAAAGGGGTTCCTTAAAGGAATTTCACTTACCTGGATTTGAATAAAAATTATCATTTGCACAAAATATCTGTTGCAGCTTGTATCGAAGAATTTCTATTATAATATTTTTAATCCCTTCAATGATTCGGCACATTTGGCGATCATCAAATTGGGGGGTTAATTAATTAGTCCAGTTTTTTAATTAGACAAAAAATTTTGCTACCTGATAACTCTAGAGAGGTTCTGTTTGAAAAATTCCGCAACAAGTGAATAGATACAGGCTTTTCAACTGTAAAGGGGTTAAATTTTCACAAACTTACTCAAAATCAGAAGAAAATTGAGTTCTTCAGGAGTTTAATTAATTTTTTCTTTCATTCCAGCCTAATTTGGCAGAAAACGTGTTTTGTTCTCTCGATTCCCCTTTTGCTTAGTTGTTAATTTTTTAATTACTCAAGAAATTTTGCTACCTGATAACTGAAAAAGGGTTCCGTTTGAAAAATTCCGCAACAAGTGAATAAATATAATATAAATACCAGTTTTTCAACCCTTCTAATATACCACACAATAGTGAAAGGGGTTAAATTGTACGCGACTAAATCGTACAATAAGAATGTGTGTGTTAAACACGACAAAAGTTTGTACAACATGAAACTAGATACCCTAAATAGAGCATACAAGTGTCAGTATAATAGGGGATGGAATTAAAAGAAGAATTTCGAAGATTTTTCTAATAATGGGGGCGTAATTTTATTTTTTTTTTGATTAGTTAATGAAAAGAAATTTTTTAATTATTTGTCATGTTTAGAAAAACACCTGCGTTCATCAAACGAAATCAGGTAATAATAAAGTGCCAATCAAAATGGGGATGAAATTTATTTTGAAGATTAATTACTGGCTATACGAAATTTAATTAAAAAAAATATATATATGTATTGTGCATTATTGTACACAAAAGAGTCAAAAGAACTAAAGAACACAATCCGTCAAACTGTCAACTAGTTGAACACAATTACATTAATATTTATAAATTAGGGAGGATTTCTTAACATTTCTATACGAATTTATGGAAAACAGTCGGCTTTGTTTGGGGGATGTATTTTATTTTATTTATATGGAATGTTTGATTTAAACGTTTTGTGTTTTGTGTATGGAACGTGATCATGAATACGATTAAATGTTTAGTATAAAATGGAAAAAAAAGTTAAATATTTACTTTAATTTCAACAATAATACCATTTAATGGGTGTGTGTGGCCGAAAACATTATCGCAGATTACTTCAACTAAAATTTTTAGTATGTAGAGATTTTTTGACGACAGCTGCAAGATGATTCATATATGAACAAGTCTTGGCTTGTTTCTTCATCTTGTAAGAAAAATTTCATAAAAGTTGTCTTTTTTTTGTTCTTAACCTTGACTTTGCTGGTGTTTTATTTATGCGATTATTATTATAATTGTAATTTTCAACAACAAGAAAATTATTGAAAATCTTGGAATTTGTAATATGGTAATGGTAATTGCTATGTATATTGAAAGCGAAAATATTTTACAGCTGCCTTGCATACTATATAGTCATAAAATAACGTAAATATTAATTGAACAAAATTATTTTATGACTATATAGACAATAAAATATTATTATCAAGTCAGAAACTAGTCATTTAGATATTTACTGTACTGCTTCAAGCTGAAACAATTTATAATACCAAGAGCCTCTTATTATTTCAGTTTTTTTAATGCAGAAAAATTAATCAACCATTAATAAATACGAAATAATTGCTACTTTTATACTTGGACAAGAGCTTACCGAAAAATTTTCAGAAATTCTTCAATAATTACGTCACGTAACGAAGACATGCCAAATTATAAAAAAAAATAAAAAATTGAAAAATATTTACTGGTTATTTTTTTACAATCAATAACAATTTGATAATAAATATCTATTATATTAGAATTTTGAGAATCCGGTCCTGACAGAATTCAAACGTACACTATTTATAAGAATCTTATAGGAATGAATTGGAGTGATTATCAGTTTCAGTATTATGAATGTGTGTTACAAGACAAGATTGAAATAAAAAAGAAGCTCCAACCTTTTACCATATATGGTAGACATTTTTAAAGTTCTGAACTGCACCTGCTGTTGCTTGCTTGCCTCCTCTTTTATAAAACAAAAATATTATAAATACACGCGGTGGAGATTTAATTCGTTCGTCGTATTAATGGTGGAGAAAGATAAAAAAAAATTATACGAACATCAACAACACTGAAGAGATACATATATGAAAAAATGAAATAAAACTTTACAACAAAACAACAATATATTCATTAAATTATAGTATTAAAAAGCATACGAAATTTATATACATTATAAAAGCTTTAAATAATTTTTATATACGATGAAAAGAGAAACTTTAACAAAATGAATTTTCATAAGAAATAAATAAATAAATAATTAATATTGATGACAAAAATATATATAATGCATAAAATAAATTTCAATGTGTATAAATATTTATATATTTTATACCTATGACTTGGTAGTCTCGTTTTTTTGCATAATAAATAATATTCAAGAAAATTTTTTCAGACTTGTTAAGACTTGTGCAAGAAATGAAAAAAAGAAACAACCACGTGCATACACACAATAAATATATTATATCATGAAAAACACACCTTGAGGGATGTTTTTAACTTTTTCACTTTTATTTCTTTTAAAAATAATAACAATAAAAACAAGATTTAAAATCTTGTCGTAACATGTCGAAATGGACATTAAAAAACCAACCCTTTTTATAACAACAACAAAAAAAATTAATGCGCTTGTAAAAAAATCATAAAATTTCACTCTGACAATAAAATCATCTAACTGACATTTAGACACACAACAGCCCTTAATTAAAAAATATTTGTGTGTGTGCCTCACCTTTTACCACCCACTGATTACCCCTCATTATACGCTTCTCGGACATTAAAAAAAAAATTGAAACATTTTAATGCACCCAAATATTTTACTGTCATCTTTGTGGGGTGCATTTTAGACTGTTTTTTATTACAAATGCAAAAACAATATAGAACAAGAAACGACAACACCCTGCAGTTCGATTTCAAGTTTCAACCCTCCATCCCCATATACATATATATATTAATAAAATTTAATAGGAAAACGAACTAGTTTACTGTTTAAGCTCTTTTTTATATGGTGTCTTTGTGTGTTGCGTGCGGGTGATTTGATTGTGGATGATGATGATTCACATTTCAGGTATACTGGTAACATAAAAAGAAATGTTATATGAAACCCTTAGTTATTTTAAGGGGTGGCTGTTATAGTATTTTTGACAGGTAGATTTGGAATTTCTGCTTCACTTGTTATATACCGACAAAACGATTATTAGATAATAGATTGAAGGGAATAAGGCTGTGGCAGGGTGAGGTATTCGAGATTTTTAAGGGTATATGGATATATATGTGGGGGTGTGTTTTAGGACACTTTAACGATAAATATAATACACGTGTACAGAAACAATGAAACAAAACGAAAGACATTTTTTTTAATTAAATCATTTATTTAAATCTGTATAGTGTTTTTTAAATTTGCGAAGTTGGTAATTCTTCCAGTCTTGTAAACAATATAACGAGAAATTGTACTAAAATATGATTTTATTTACAATTAATTTAAAATACTGTTTGCTATTGTAAGAGTTTGCACAAACACATTTTGCACATTTTTCTAAATCTATAAAATAAACACACTTTTCTATATGTACATATAAAATTGTTTTGTAATCCCCTATTTACCCCTCAGCCTCTGTATATTTTTTTGTTGTATAAAACTTAATCTATATAGTATCATATATGGCTAACAAGAGAAATAGTCAAAGATCTTTTGACATAAATTTAAGTGTATATGTTTAGTATACCGTAAATTGATTTGCCTATTTAGTTTCTTCATACTTTAAGAAAGAAAGAAAAAAAACTATTATATTCTTGTGTTATTATTATATTGTAAAAAGAAACGGAACCGAAAATATCTACAATGGTTTTCTTATATTATTATAACACCACTACCAGCCCTTGGAGCCAACATATCAAAAGCTCCCTTATTACTTATATATATATCGTTGTCTTTCTTCTACTTCTCTTGGTTTATTGGTAAACCCAAGAATTGCTTTAATGGTAGGCCGCTCCTGGATATTTTAAAGATTAACAGGCGTGTAACATTGTTTCATGCTAGTTTTGTTTCATTTACGTATAAGATATTTTTTTAGAAAATATTTCCATATTATAAAAATCGAGATCAATGAACTGATGCAACAAATCTAAATAATAATAAATGTACACAATCATTTCTATTCGTATTATTTAGAAAATCCTATTTGAAATTTTATCATATTATATCGATCAGTGAATTTGCAAACATATTTGCACAACAATTTCACCATCATATTATTGAAACATACACAACAGATTTTATATAATGAAAAAAATTTATCTTATTGAAACATCTTGACAATTTACCTTTTTGTTGAACTATTCAAATATTTGTGAAAGCAATTCAAAAATCTTAAATATAAATATATAAGAGAAGACACTCTCAAGTTATTATAATGTTTTTTTCCCTTCGTTTTTCTTAAATGAAAAAAAATATGTATTTGTATAATGCACACCAGACTACCTGATTATATAATTTCCAAAAAGGGATGATATAATATCTTTCAAAACACACACAGATATATTTTCGTGCACGCTACACTGCATCTTATCATATGGATCAAAAAAACTACTTGAATATTTTCTGACAAGCAAAATAAACCATCAAAGATTGACATATGTTTATCTTTGGCACAATGGCATTTTTACCAAAAAAAATATATTTCATAAGTAGATATATATGTTTGTTTGGTAATATAATATTTCTTCTATTTTGAAGAAGATTAAAAAAAATTGGGGAAGATTTTTGTGTAATTTTTCGACAAAATTCATTTGAGTGGAAAATCTTGGTATTTTGACAATTTGATCATAATTTGATCGTTTGTACAGCTGAAATTATTCTTCAAGCAAAATATTTTATGGAAAATGTTCGTATTTTAATTAACATAGCAAATTTCGACAAAAAAACAACACAAAAGCCACAACGTCCATTCATCCAGTATTTTTACATCCTCAAGTAAGAATTAAATATTTTCTTACCAAACACCTCAAAATAACTTAAATGGCACCATTTAACAATAATTATAGAATTTCAAGTGACAAGAAAAGGTAACCATATGTGTAGAAAACCAATAAAACCAAAATACAACAACATCTTTTCCCATTTTTACCATCGAAAATAAATAAAAGAGCCAAAATGATTGATAATAGATTCAAATATTTGTGTGTCACAGTTAAACAAGTCTGAAAATCAATGACACCCTTGTAGATTACCTTAAAAATACATATAAGAAAAACGGTACACAGCAGCTTGACTTTCTAGGGTGAAACCAAAAACCACCCTTATAACAACTGGTCGAAATAGATGAATTTTGTTTAAAATATTTTTGTATATCTGCATTTTTGAATGACTTTTGAATGTGTTTATGTCATTTTGAGAAGTCGTACGTTTAAGGAATTGTTGTTTGAATTACAATAGGCTGGACTGGGGGCGAAACGGGGCAGACAATTCTCAAGAATATATATATAACAATTACAAGAGGGGCAGGAAATCTTGCTCACGTGTTACTTTTTCAATTCTATTATTAATTCTATATAAATTTTTGGTTGGTTTTCGTGGGTATAATGTGGTTGTGCCATTAGGGGCCGTTTTTTCCATCTTTCATTCCCATTTAAACACTAAAATGGACATAACTTTTATAAATCATTTGGTTTGTCAACACGTGTTTACGATTTTTAAAAAATTAATGAATTTTTGCGAATTTCCTGTTTTTCGAACATTTTTTTCTATTTGATGTGCAAAACTAATACATCCGGTTAAGCAATTTTTCGGTGAAAAAACATGCAATTTCGTATTTATTCAATAAAATCTTCCACATTTTTACAAATGAACGGTTGACTGAGTCGATTTTAAAGAAAATAAATGTTAATAATGTTGTTGTTGATGGAAATGGCTACCCTCAAAAAAGTGTCAAATTACATATAGAAAACGGCCATCCGTTATATAACAAACACGAAAATAATCTTTAGATATAGTTTAAAGGAATTTTGAAAAGATTAACAGGACCGGCATCCAAAAAAACAATTTTTTAATTTCAACTTTACCCTTTGGCTCAATTGTCCCCACTTTACCTTATAATAATATGCCTATTTTATGTTCATGTAAGCGTAAATTTCGTTTTGAATTATTTAATAAATAGCTTTCACTTCACACACAATTTTCCATTAAATAATAAACAATTATATTAAATAAAATTATATATTTCACTGTTGATAATATTATATTGTAACTGTTTAATAATATATAATTATATTTTTAAAATGTAATGTAATAAAAATAAATTCGACAAATTATAGTTATTAATATTTAAATTTTTATTGTATTATGCCTTATGGGTGGACCTAATTATTTAGAAAACTGAGATTCTATCTTTATATAAAACGCGTTAAAACATTAATTTACTTTAATATTATAATATTTTCCAGAAAAATAATTATAACGCTTCTGGTTGCGGTCCATTTTATTTATTACTAAAAATTTTCAATTAAATAAAAATATCTAATCTATAAATTTGTTAAATTAGACCGTAAATCGATCAATCGGTCTTTAAAAGTTTTTTTTTGGGTGGGCTATAAAACTATAATTTATCTACTAAAATGTAATAATTTTCTTATAAATAATTTCATGGATAATGAAAATAGTTTTTAATTAGTTTACACCTGAAATTTTTCGAATAATTTATTGATTGAAATCAAAATTCTTACAAAATCAAGTTTAATGGTGTGTAATTTCCGTTCAACTAGTTTATAAACTAGTAAATTTATACAATTGATTTTATGTTAATACGAAAAACTGTATTAAACGATTTGTATTGAAATGAAATCCGAAAAATCCATTTCATAAGATTCACAAACCCGTAAATTTGCAAAAATTACAACCAAGAAAACGGTAAAAATCAATTGTAAAATGTTTGTGTACATATAAATTTAAAAGTTCACCCCCTACTGTTACATGTGTATATCGTTTTTCTGTTCAAAAATTGAAAGAAATACGACACATCTTAAAAATTGTTCCGAATTTTCCATTTTTAGTACACACACACATCATTTCCTATACAATAATAAGAATGTGTTATATTATATTTATTATAAAGAAATAATTTCTTCATGGTTAAATGGTTAGCAAGCAAAACCCCACACACAAAATACTCCATATATATATGTAGAAAATAGAAGGAGAAAAAGATTGGTATCTTGAAATGTTGTGAACAATGGCCACAACAGCCCGAGCCAATTTCTATTCAATTTCTAGACCGGCCAAT
Organism: Oryzaephilus surinamensis; assembly: GCA_004796505.1. Lineage (NCBI taxonomy): Eukaryota > Metazoa > Arthropoda > Insecta > Coleoptera > Silvanidae > Oryzaephilus > Oryzaephilus surinamensis. The sequence goes on from SSSI01006285.1 coordinate 13,264, forward strand.
GTTTGGTTAGCTGTTAGGGTGTTTCTATATATATTATTATATTTTTTTTATTATTTTCTTTTATTCTATAGGTACAGAATTTCTATATGAAACGTGTGGGCCCGTATATTTAAAAGAAAAAATCTTAGATCAGATGAATACTGATAAGATTTTTTCCAATGATAAACGATTACAATCTTTTAAGGGCAGATGTACATTACTGATTTGGATATTCTTGAGATAAGACCGTTTTTTTTTCTTCTGTCGTCTACATCGTATGATTTCGTCCATAATAGATCATTAAATGATAACAATTATAGTGTATAAGTATCGGTGACACAATCTTAGATTTAGTATCTTAATTAAATTTTCAAGATAACCATTTTCGAAGTGATTAACAAGTTAATTTTCTACCTTTTTATAACACACACACATATCTATATGTATTTTTATGGTGGCGGTTTCTTTAACCCTTCAACATGTTACGATTTTTATCTGATCATCATTAAAAGAATTATTTTTATTAGATCTAAGGGAAGAATTTTTATCTAAAAACCATTTTTTCCAATTTAACGATAAACCATAAACCAGATTTTTTTGTTACAATATTTATTTAACATTTGAAGTGTTTTGTTTTTGAAAAATAAGTCCATTGACTGTTGAATTGATCAGTTTCATAGGTCGATTATAGCGTTTTTACAAAAATCAAACAAGATTTTATTATTTTCGTTCTATGCAAACGTAGGTACATTTGAAATATAAACAGAAAAAAATCGGTGTTGATATCTAGAATAATTATTACATTTAATTCTATTTGTAACACGTGCATTAATTAATGATTTCTAGGTCGGCACGTGTACTTTAGAAACACACACACATTTAAAAACTATAAATTAATATTATTTCAACAAAAACAAATCTTATTTACTGCATCATAAATTATTATAGAATTATTATTACATAGGTGTTTATGTGTTGTCTAAAAATAGAATAACATTTCATTTAAATTTCTTTTTTCTATTATTTATTGTATACCTTTTGACGATTTTTCTACCTGCAAAGTTAATTATAACTAAAATTAATATCTATTGTGTGTTGTAACTCGAAACTCACTATATATCTATCAATAAAATTTACTATGCATGAAATACGGTTATAAAATTTGAATAATATGAAAAAATTAAAAATTTCCTCATTTATGCAACCAATTATGCAATGTATTGTTTTGTGTAATGAGTGAATTTTTTGCGGAACGAGCGCAGCGAGTACAATTAAATCCGGCCCTGTACACAACAAGATTACAAATTTCAAGTGATAATAAATAATTATCAACTCGTTGACTTAATTATTTGTAAATAGTTCGTTAAATGATAAAATAAATTGTAATCCAGTGGGTGTAAATCTTATTTTAGCTTTAAGAATTTATGTTTTTTTTTTTCAAAAACTCCATTATTTAAGTTATATTGAATATTTTCAGTGTTGCGCGACGAATTAAATGTATTCCACCCATATAAAAGTCTATTTTATGTGCCTTTTATGCAATTGTGAAGCCAAACCAGATGGTTTTAGAATTGATGTTAAAATTTTAACAATAAAAACTGTTTTTAGCGTGTATAAGAAGCGCGAAAATTTCAAAACTATTGTATTTTTTCTATGAGCCATACAAATAAACGAAAAATTCGAATTCGTCGCATGAAATTTCATAGAAAAACCACCATAAAATTTATTTACAAGTGGAAGTGGACCAGTTTATCAACAAATTTTAATAAACTTTAAAAAATAAACATAAAACGAAATTTTATTACATGAAAAATTGCGACATTTACTATATTTTTGTAATTAAAATCATTTACAATGTAACGAAAAACAATTTTCATTTAATTACCAACATTTTTTCGGATAAAATATCGTTAATCTTATCAAAAAATTATGGTTGTATTAAATGTTTAATTACGTAATAAAAACGTTATTTGTGCACGTGCTTTTTATATGTGTAAACAAGATAAAAAAGAAATTTGCATTTTTTAAAGTCGGTCAACGAAAAAGGGAGAAGAAACACACCAAATCGGTTACTGTTAAAAGGGCAAAACTGATTCAACATAAAAGAAACCTTGTTATAATATTTTGTCGTTGAAGCAAATCGAATTGTCGTCGTTTATACTATTTCTTCTCTTTATCTTTTTTCTTTTTTTTTTCGATTTTGTGTCGGCATGTCCTTTTTACATAGAAAAAATATATATTTCCGATTTATGCGGCCACTTTTGTTAAAAATAGAATTATTCATAAATATAATGTAGTTAACTTTGGGAAAAGGCATGTGTTCTATTGAAAAATAATGAAAAAACGACCATACCTTGTAAGTTTTGTTAATTGACCATGAATTTTCAAACTTTTTTGACAATGAACAGAATGAACTATAATCACTGGGGGTGGTTTTGGCATCTTCAATTGATTTTTATGCATATTGTACAGTGAAATTTGCAAATCCTAACCGTAAGGGTGTGGAAGACAATTAGACACTTATTATTTCGAAAAAATCCCAGTTTCAACACGTGGCCTTAAAATAATATTTACAATCGGCTTTCTTTTACGCATTATTATTTAAAATTGATGACCACTTTTAGTTGTATATATGGATATGGTATAGATTTTCTTGGTACTGCCCATTAATTATAAAAACTTAAAATTCCATTGCAATTTCAAGAGGTTCACCATATATCCGGCCCGGATGGGTCTCTTATAGAAAACATTTTCGAAAAATTAACTCATAAACCTTCATTATATATAAGTATAAAAACAACACAAGAAAAACGTTTTATATTTCGACTCGTTAATTTATCATTTCGATAGTTAATATAGTTGACACGTGTTTATATAATAACATGTGTTTTTCGTTTTGTGAAATATAATATTTTTTTTAAAGAAAAATGCACCCCCAACAACAAACCATATACAGAAATCAACTTAAATGAGTTCATTTACAATTTAGACAATTTTTATGTTCAACTGTAAAATATTTTTAATGTTTATTTTAAGGGAAATGAAATATGAACCACACACTTTTAGAAAAATTCAAGTGGACCGATAATTACCAACCACCAGAAATTAAATTTTTGTATTTTTTTCCTGCTGGGGTTGGAAAATATATAACAAGCATGTGGTAAATATTAGTAAACACATATGCTTTTTAAGGAAAATTTGTCGGCATTAACAATAACTGCTCAAGTGGGTGGGTTTAGGGGTTGAAACTGGGCTTATTTGTTAATTTAATCTATTACTAATGTTGGTATAAATGGCTTCATTATCATTTGTGAATAAAATCCCTAACAAGTCAAGGTCAACACTATAATATAGGTTCTGAAACGTCCAATTAAAGCAATTCTTTGTAATGCGAGGCAAATTTGAATAGACTTTTAAAATTAAAATCGACTTTAATTAATCTTCGCACAAGAAAAAGAGATGTTCAACATTGATATCGTTTCAATTTCACTTCGAACTTGTATTGAATTATTAAGGTAAAGCTATTTTCTTTGTATTACAAACAAAATTACATTTTCTCTGCATGAAATCTCAGCTGTGCGTAATTTTTACAAAAAAATAAATCGTTCCAAACACACTTGTGAACTATATTTTCCAACTATTTTCCATATGTTTGACATATTCTGGTCTCTTTATTTACATTTTTAAATCCATTGTCCATTTTAAATTGGTTTTAGTATTCGCGGAGGTTGCACATCAGGACCACTTTTCCAATATAATACAGACAAATCCGTCTATTTTAGTAGTTCTACTAAAATATTTACTTGTATTGTTGTACAATACACCGGTTTTGTTATAATAGATAAGTAATTTTTCTAGAACCCTATTATTGTCAAGAATTTTAACATTCTGCTAAAACGATATCTTATTCGTTTAGAATGTGAAAATACATTATGTTTTTTTCTTCCAGAGTGGGGCCCACAAGCTACACGTGATCTCAACAAAAGTCTTTAAAAATGGTTAACCAATTGTTAGGCGTCTTATTATGCTGTTATATTATACATATACACATATATACAAAACTTGAGGCACCCTAAGGCCATTGTTGTTTATTTATGGCTTCTGCAATTATATGAATAGGTTTTTAAGGATTTAATTTTTCAGATATAGCGATATATATTTAACTACTGATATAATATAGATTAAATTGTATATATGAGCGTGTGTTATAAAAAGCACCCTTTGGCTAAGTGCAAACTTTATGAATACATACGTGCAAAAAAAGAAAAAACAATAAACATTATTTAAAACAAGATTTATTTCATTTAAATATTTGATTATAATAACATGAAATTATTGTTTTATTGTTTTAATTATTTTCATAATTTAATGGACGTCAAGTGTGTACACTCGTTAAATTATTATGTATTAGTTGGGTGTGTAAGTTTTTTTTTTTTGTAAGGGGTTGTAAATGAAAACGTGTAATTTAGGTGTCTGCTTTAATAACAGACTGTAAAAATTAATATTTCATAATCATAACATTGTATGGTATGTCAATTAAGTAAAATCATGGAATGATTATGTTGTTATTAATAAAACCACAAAATTATTACATTTGAAAAATTTCAAACGAAAAAAAAAGGACAAAAATATCCAGTTTTTCTTGGAAGTACATCAAAATGTCTGAAATGTTTACATATTTGTTTTGCATCTTTCTGTATATGACAGTTGAATCTTTATCTTTCCAACCAAATGTCGTTATACAAGAGCTTTTGTGTTAAAGAGAGGAAATGAAACAGATTTTTACGTTTGTGTGGTCGATTCTGTTTGCTCTTTTTCATAAAAACCCAGGAGGGTAGCAACAAGTGTTTTCAAGGGATGAAACCAGCCGGGCGCCATCTTTCTCCCAACATTTGAAACAATTTTATGACTAATAAATTTTTATGATTCATTTTATGATTAAGTAATCTGGAATGAGTGTTAAAAAAACTTTACATTACGAAATTGTTGTTCACAATTTTTATGGGAAAACCATTAAAAAACAATTTATTTTATTTGTTGTAAATGTTTATTAAGAAAATGAATTTTACAAAATTAAAAAACCTTATAAAACTATAAACTTACAAGAAATTAATTTAAAATTAATTAATTGTACAAACTAAATGTATATATAACTAAAGAAAGACATTGGAAGTGCTTTTAACTAACATTAACATTTAAAATTAAGGCCTAGGAATTACAAATAACCTAAGAAACTTAAAAACAATATTTTCATTCTTAAACAAATAGATCAAAATCTGTAAGCTGATATCACAGAATTATACAATATACAAAACTTATGCCCTATCACATAGCTTTATGAGCAAAACATTAATTATTTCAAAGAAATAAAACATAAAGCATTCATTTGTGTATAGTGCTAACAAAAATTCTATATATGCGTGCTAATAAAAAGAAAACTAAAAATTAATTGTTAAACTAAATAAAAAAGCATGCACTTTGTATTTTTTTATATACATTTAAAATTGACACATTCGGCCTATATTTTGTTTCGAAATTCAATCGAAAAAATGAACAAAAAAAAATTTAGATTAATAAAGCTAAATTTATATCACAGTTCGAAATATTGCAAGAAACATTAAAAAAAAATTAAAGCAAACAAAAAACACTCATCTAAAAATCAAAATAATCAACAATCGATCTATAGAAATAAATTATAAATCGATTGTGATTGTAATTCGATTTGAAAGCATACTAAAATTAAAGCTTGAGCAAAATCTAAAGGTGTCTAAAAAATTAATGTACAATAAATTGAAGAAACAATTTTAATTTAAAGCCATTCGCTAGTGTATCACACTATATCACAGTTAATTTTGATCACATTTAAAAAAAAAGTATGATTGCACTTCAAAAAAATTATTACCTACCAATGGAAGACGTAAAGACATAAAAACTAAATTAAATCTAACTTAAATCTACGTGAAAAAAATTAATTACTACTTAGACTATCGCTTAATGGCAGTTCACTTGTTGATTCATTGACAGCTACTAAACGACTCATTGGCCCTTTACTTGGACTCCGGATGGTAATAATTGTGGAATGTTGTTGTTCATCTTCTTCAAACTTTGTCCAATATAAATTCAAATTGATTTTACAACCGGGCACAATTCTTCGGCTCAGTCTTGGCATCAAAGGCTATATAAAAATTCCAAAAAAAAACCAATAGAATCTTGTCGAAATTAAAAAAATGATGATTCAACTTACCGTATCTCTGTGATGCCGCCTCCATGGTGATCTGGTGGGTGTTTTCACCTTTGCCGACCCATCAGACTTCTTACAAAGACACATGATGATCAGCTGATTTTCGAAATTTTCGACTTTTATTCAGAATAGGGGGAAAAAATGTGAAAAACGTTCGACTACTCCAAGCAAAATCACTTGTTAGAGTGTGTCGATCTCGTGACTGTACCATGGGCTTTTATACTGGGTGTTTATGGTGGTAGTGGTGCGCTTTGGGCGCATGACGATGGTTAGCGCGCGCTAAACACGCGCCCAGCGTACGCAACTTTCGGCCTTTTTGGTCTTACCTGGTAGATCTTATACTATAAGTTATAAGATACCATCATCATACGTATATATATATATATAACAAATATCTTGTTTTTTTGCTGCAACTCTTGTAACGGACTTTTTACGAATTTTTCGAATTATAATTATTTTTGACCTATTTTACGAATTTTTGATCATTTTTTTCAAAAATACGAAAATAACTGTTATTAAATACAATGTAAAAAAGCGTCCAATAAAATCGACTAATTATGCAGGTAGAAAGAAACTAGAACAGTATCTTTAGCATCATTAGCTAATGATATACTACGAAATAAGGACATGCTTTACTTTAATAGACTTCTAAAATAGAGTTATTACTGTTTTTCTTTAGGCAGACCAAAAAAACTGTACTATAGAAGCCATTTTCAATTCTCTAAATCGATTCCATTCATTAAAGCAAAAAACACACAAAATTGCATTCAATGAAATATCAAAAAAAAAATTACAATTCATCTCACATCAAAATCTAAAACCGTTGTCTTTAACAATTGAACAAAAATGTCCACGTCCGTCTTTCCGTTCGTCTTATTTTATTTCCAAATATGAAAAAAAAACAACAAACAACAAACAAGTAGTTAAAGTTGGACAAACACTCTCATTCTCTGTCTGTCGTCTTATTTGGGAGTCAATTACCATCATTTCTTTGGTACTTAAATACAGGTAGCCAGTTATACATGCATATATACATTTTTAAATAAAATTAATCAAAAAAAACGTATATACCTATGAAAGAAAAATGTATATTTCATGACTGATCAACAAACTATTTTAAAAAACAAAAAAAAAATAGATCATCATTTTCCACTAAACATTCAACAGGTGTTAAAATGTGCACTAGACAAAAATTTTGCAAAACTTGTTAACCCTTTTCACGTTTTTCGTCAATTGTTAGCCCAAAGGGCTTACATATACATATATAATTGTACATACGTGCCATTGCTTGTGCTTTACACACGTCAACCCCGAACATGCGTCATCAACATGTATTCATTTTTATGGTAAAATGTGTATGTGTGTGTGTTGATGGTGTGTGTATTGGGGGAATGAAGGGGGCCGTCGTCTTCGCGCCCACTGATACATACTCCAAGGTGGCAGGTGGCTTATCAAGCCTGGGAAACTGAGTTAGTACTAAGTTCCCACACCAAGCACGCACCTGGCATACGCGATACGTATTTATACACACACACACACACACATTTACATCAATATCTATATATACATTATATCCATATAAATATAACATTGGAAATTTAAACATGGGGTATTTACTAAAATCTCAACACACACACACACTTTTAAACACTTGACCCAAACAAATAACGGACTAGAAAAATTTAATTCCTTTCCTTTTTTCATTTAACAAATTTGAAAGGGTTAGTAGAACTTTCACTTTTATTTAACCGTTAAAAAAGGGTAATATGTTACTAATTATGTTATATTGGGGTGGTTTGTTTATTAATCTTTTATTATTTTTATGATTCAATTTAAACAGATGTAGGTAACATTTTCATAAAAAAAAAGGTTTTTGGAAAATGTATCTAGAAGTTCTGGAATAAATGGTAAAATGCAATAATTCTATTATTCTAACAGCAGGAGATGATAAAATAATTGAAACAGGTAAAAGAAATGTGAAATTGAGAACCAAATGCCTACGCTGCGCAGAAGCCAGTGCGCACAATGTCACTATTAAAAAAGAATAGTTTATGTCCGAAAGGTCTATTTGTTATTATCTTAGTTTTATTTTATAATTTGATTTAGGATTGTTTGTATACATATCTTTCATTATTTTTACAAAGCAATTTAAGCAGGTGGAAGAAAAAAAAATTATTAGAAAATTTAATTTGACATTTTCCTTTAAAAAATGATAATAATGTTATTGATTATTTAAAATTAAACAATTATCTTTTGTTGTCCCTTATTGCATTGAACAGCAGGAGATGATAAAATAATTGAAACAGGTATAAGAAATGATTATTACCCAACATACCCACCTCTCCCCTATATTACTATGCAAAACATTTGTGACAAAATCTCGTATTTAATTTGTTAATATCATCATGCTATTTTATAACATAAATTTAAATATTTATTGACTTGTAATCAATTTTAAACAAACTAAAGACAAAAATGGAACAAACACTCTACTAACAATATATATACGGTTGAAAAATTGTTTGTGCAAGAAGTGCGTATAGAGAAAAAAAACATAACATGAAAAATTAAAAACAGGTAGCCACTGACAAGTCAACTCGTCCCATCAATTAAATTTGACAAGCTGAAATTACCATTAAAATATTTATTTTACATTCGCGCACTTAACAATGTATTATATTTATAGTTATTTAGTCGATTATTATTTTTAATATGGAGTCCAATTGTTTTGTTGGCATAAATTACAAATCTAAATTATCACATACATATATTTATATATTCTGCATTACTTTTGTATTAATAATATTACACACCTGCTTGATTTTCCCACGAAAACAGATCTCCAATTCAACCCATCATGCATGGTTGATCATGAGATGGGCGCCCACACTCAGGACCGGCCCCAACAACAATCTTATACTCATTAAAGTTAAACAAGCTCATTAAATAAGCCGGTCCTGCTTGTATGCAAAAAAATCTTGAATATTAATGAAATGATTGCATTTTTATGTAGTAATTTGTTAATTAATTCATTAATTTCAATACATAATCCAGTTTTTAACGTATGAATTATTAGTTTTTTCAAAATTCAATTATTATACTATGAAAAGAAGTAAAATTTTATTTAAAAAAATCCACCCCTCAAGTCTGTTGGATAACTTTTTGTTAATTCAATAGAATTGCCCCTATACAATATAACGAAATCTAAAATGTATTCTATTGATGATGATGGGGGTGCCACTAAAAACCTCATATATATTTACAGGTGTCTTTGAAAAGCGAAAAGAACGAAGAAGAAAAAAAAATTGAAACCCCACGACAGGTTAATTTCTATTGTACTTATGTGGGAATGATAGTTTGTTAAGGGTAGTTCCATATAATATTTTTTTGTCCCTGTTTTGTGTGTGTGTTAAATTCCACCCCTAATTTTAAAAACGAATAGAATAAATTATTTTGAAAAAGCATAACAAAAAAAAAACGTAGAAACCGTCCATATAATAAGGGTGAATTTTGATTTTAAGATTATATATTTTTATATAAAAAAATATGGAACAAAGTTAATTACAGAAAACACGAATATCAAAAATTTATTGCCCAACAATCATATATAAAATTTGTCAAAAGTATCAACACATGAAATTTTCCTGATGCTCTCAATTTTTTTGTTTGCCCTTAAATTAAGACATATATAACTGTCTATAAAAAAAAATTATAACGAACCAACCGTAATAAACGAATCATTTTTTTTGTGACTAAATAATTATCTTCTATATCTTTGATATTATATTATATATACATGATATTATATACAAAAAATAATACAAAATGTGTATAAGGTAATTGCAACTGTAATTATTCTTCATGTTTTAAATGCGATATTTTTGTGTGATTTATAAGGTGGAGTAACTCACGATCAACCACTCTTTTTTTTGATATGCCACTGATTATAAATTACATGTTCGTTCAAATTAAAATTTTATTATAATCGTATAATTTGCAACTATACATATACATATATACAGGGTGTACGTCAATTTCATTTATATGAAAAATAGACAATCGAATAAAATTATTGTTTGAAAGAATTACATTTTGTCGTGAATACTGTGACAAAAATTATTAGTTACCTATTTATTCCAAATTTGATAAATAGTCTCTAACCTGACACGTTTAATTTTTGTGCATTTTTCTCAAAAACTGGACATTTAAACAAAAAATCTCAAGAGACATACATAAAAGACTCTTTATTAAATTTTTTATCAAATAAGTTTATTCACAATTAACCCTAACGATTTTTGAGATGTATTTCCACCCCCACCAATAAAAGTAGTAGAAAGTGACTACTTTTTGCTGGATTAAATTATATTTTTGTGTAAAATTTTGATATATACATAATTTTTCAAAATAACCTAGAAAAACCTCATAATTACAAGAACGACCTATAAAAAATTATAACGTTATTCTGAATCGCCCTGTATAGACATCGTATAAAATCTAGCAATAGAATGAATACTTTTACGTGCATATAAATAAAAAACAGCCCTTTAACCACCCAGATAGTTATACAAAAAAAATCCATTTTCCTCGCGTGTACGGTTAATTTACATGTAAGCCTTTTTTTCTTATTTTTCTATAGAAAAATTACCGGTTTAACAAAATACATCCTTTTGATATATAGTGAGAGTATAGTTGATTTTTTTTCTTATTTTTTCCTGACATTTGAACAGGATTAGATATATATGTATATTATATAAAATGTGAGGGTATATAATACATTCCTCAGGGCATATAAAAAGTAGGATAAAATATATTTATATATGTATATGTGTCTATAACCGTGAGAATTTCGAACAGGTGCACAGAATTTTCGAATCATTTATACGGTCCAACAATTAAGCTACCGTATTACGTTGATTTATATTTTTTTATTACTATTTCCACATATACCCATAGATTCATTATACCTACCTAATAAATATTTAAATTTAAAAAAAAATGAATCAAAACCCAAAATAAAAATTCTAATTACTTGTACATTATATAGTTCAGGTCAAGGTAAAATTAAACATAATTATTGTATGATTTTCATAAAAAACACATCACAGGGTGCACACACGCTTACACATTTATATTTTTTCCTTTCATTTATAATTTCACATGAATACATGTGTGTGGTAGAAGGCCATGAAATAAGTTTTTTATTTCATTTTAATACCCTTTAATTATAAACCAATGAAAATTGCACTAACACACGAAATGATGATGTACACAATTATTTTTTTTGTTAATCAGGTCACGTTCACTAATTAATCACCACACCTTACATAAAATTCAATTAAAAAACACTCAACACACACATATTGTATTACTGTTAAGTTTATAGCCATTTAGTGTAGACTAAATCTAAGCAACAACTAAAATAAACACAAAAATGTACGTAACATTTATATATGTTTATATGGGGAAATTTTCCCCTTGGTGAAAATCTACCAATAAGGTAACCGGAACAAGGAAGTAATGGGAAATAACAATAGAATTTATTGTCACGTGATTTTTTCTATATAAGGGGATGATAATTTACCACCATGATATTAAAATAAGGGGAAGATTAACTTATTATTAGGGGAAATCTGTGCCGAACCGTGGGAAACTTAGGGGAATTACCTGTAAGTACTAGGCTTGTGTGTGTGTAATACTGTGTATGTGTGTGTGTGGAATCTTGATTATTCTAATTAATTAAATGGTCGCAGGCGGCCAGGAAATGATGGTTTATTTAAAAATTGTAGAAATCTAATAAAAATCAAGATAATTCGATGCTCACCGGATAAGCCAACAATTTTTTTTGTCGTTTATATTAAAGTAAATTTTTCAATCTCATTTATTTATTGTGATATAGATCCATTCATCCGTTATTGTATTTTATTATATAGAAAAAACTTAAAAACATTATTACTAGCGTAAAATTACTATTCATAAATGAAATTATAAAAGAGAATTGTATAAAACACATAACATAAAATATTTATCAATTTTTATATATTATAAACAAATCAAGCGATAAATTAAAAACCGAAATGTTCAACTAATAAATAAATAAAACGAATTATAAATAATAACAATATTGATTGCTTGCGGTATTGTCTACAGAGGGCGCACGTTGTCGGCTTCAGATTACACATACACAGCTTTCAACGCTCAATCAAGCCACAAACCCTCTTGGATTTTTATGAAAAAAAAAGCTCCGTGATCTTTGATGCTCTGAAATCTTCAAGTTACGTGATACTTTCTATATACACAAAATAATTTTTTTTCTTTATTTGTAAAAGTATCAACTGTAAATTATTGTTTATAAAATTTTTTTCGTATTGTAACAACTGATCTGTTTTAAAATCTACAGATAATAATAATATAAAGAGAAAGTCCGCAGGCATATTTTTTTGGGTAATAAACTACTTAAAATATAATAAAATTAACAAAAAATAAGCAATATAAATTCGATGATTTATATAATTACAAAATCGATTCAGGCAATAAATTTGGATTAATTTCAATTCATTGTCACTGGCAATATTCATGTATAAAAAGATTATAATTTTATTGGTCGATTATAAATCACTACATTTCATCGTATTTTCTTTTTTTAATTTTATTCGAATATAATAATTAAAAAAACTACACACGTTCTACATATAATCATATAATATAGTCATATGGGCTCGTTTTGTTTATTTCCTTTTTGTAATACCTATACATAAATTATTGTATGTACGCAAATGTCCTTCAAAGGCCACCAAACATATTATCATGTCCTTCATTCCACGAATACAACACAACAAAACACAAAACATATAACAATAAAAAGAATCCATCCAGCAACAACATTCAAACAATTTTAATTACCATTTACAATAAATGAATACATAATTTTCATTATTAAATTCTAATAATGTACATATGTATATATTAATTTTACGTTTAGTTATGTGTGTGTTTAAAATTATATATTTTTATTTGGTATTGTTGCGGTTTCATTGTTATAATCAATGAATGAAAAATTGTAAAGGTTATTGAAATCAATATTAATCAATAATATGTAATGTTAAAGATAAATGTTGAAAAAGACTAAAAGAAGTGCAAAAATAATCTATTTTTGGTCGTTAAATTGTAATTGTAATACAAATAATAAATTCATAAACATGCATTATGAGGCGCCGTTTGTGTCAAAATGAAGTGTTTTATCAAATAACTTTTGTACATATTAGTTTTCTAATAAAATAATCGGTATTCTATTATGAAATAAGTTTTGTACTTTAATGAAATAACTTGTACTCGTAATTTTAACACAAACGGCGCCTCATAATGCAAACCTAAATAAATTTGCCCAATACCCTTTGTGTAACAATTTTAAAAAATTGTTAAAATTTGTAAATGAATGAAAAATATATGTATTATTCTCTTTATCTGTAAATCAACGTAAACGCATATAAATACTTGAAAATTGTATTTACTGAATTATATAATTATACATGTATGTACTTTATACCTTCATAAATTTATAATAATGGTTATAACACATACAATATTTACATATTGTTATACTACATTATACAGTACCCATCATTATTAATAATTGAATGAAAAAATGAAGTCAACTTCAATAAAACAAATTCATATAATAATAATTGTGAGAGAAAATTATAATCTCTGTACGTGCTCTTTGATAGAAGAACAAGATAAAAAACTTATTATTATTATTATATATAGAATGATATAATGCAATAGAACAGAACCGTATCGAAAAAATTTCGCATTTAGATATATGCCAACAAATTGACTGGATAATAAGAAAATTTCAAATCCGTCTCTGTACATTTAACCTCCTACTTCTTTAACAGTGTTAGCACGTGTTAGAGATGGCAGGTGCTGGTCGCACGCGGTATATAGTAGTAGCCTGACCCCTCATCTATACAATATATGTCTATCTTTCTCTTATAGTCTCTCTGGTGCCCCGCACATGCCGTCACAGAAGCGTGGGAACAGCAACTCTTCGAGCTTCCCAAATACTAACACACACTCACACACATTTATATATACATAACTATACAACATAACAACAACAACAACGCCACGCCAGCCTAACGTCATCTTCTCTTTCATTCTAGTACCATTTCGTTCGTATATTGTCTGTCTTTGTTCATCATCATCATTATTATCATCATCATCATCATCACTACTTGCACAAGCCCATCGCATGTCATACCAATACATTTTTCCTACTATAATAATCCATCCTGGTCTTTGCTACTATTATTATTATTATTCTAGTATAGTACCGTCTCTTTATATCTGTCTCTTTCTATTCTCCGTTATATTATTTAATATTATCTAAATGATTTTGTCATTTAATTGGATACCACTCAGGGTTGGTTTTTGATTTTAAAATGCCTAAAGCGCTTTTCCAAATTTGGTACTTTGTTTTTTTTTCTTTTAACAGACAAGATATAATTGATAATCAAAAACTGTCGCTACTTTAGAGTACCTCATGATGGATTTCTGAAAAAGGTGATGCCTTTAGGTAACCGAAATCTATTAATAATTAAATCCTGGTTGCTACTTATTGCTATTACTATTTGTATCTATCTTTTTCTATTCTCCGTTATATTGGTACGCTTCTTTTAGTACCATAACGATTTGATCGTTTAATTGGGGAAGATTTTTGATTTTAAACTAAAATGCCTGGAGCTTAATCCAAATTTAGTTCTTTGTTTTTTTATCAGACGAAATAATTGATAATCAGAACTGTCGCTATACTGTAGTATCATCATGATGAATATTTCTGAAAAAGGTAGGTAACCCAGATCTATATTAATAATCAAATCTTCAATTTATAATCTGTCTATTAATTGAGTACCAGGGTACCTTTTTTTTGGATCAAGTGGAGTGCTTGAGGCACACTTCAAATTAGTCTCCTTTGTTCTTATAAAACTAATCTATTGATAATCAAAGTGTGGCTACTTTGCATCCATTATTATTTGTCAATTAATTGGGTGCTAGGGTCTTCATTCTAATCATATAGTGCTGGAAGCCTTTCTGGAAATTAGTTTTTTTCTGTATATGCAGTTCCTTTTGATTCGATTCCTTAATAATCTTTAAATGTATGATTTGTTAGTTAATTGAGTACCAGGGTAGGTTTTTAGATGCCTTAAGGCATCTAGTCTAGCTACTACAAATTATTTCTTTGTTTCTGAGACGAAAATCTATTAGTAATCAAAAAACTTTTTTTGAATGCACATGAGTTTCAAACACGTGTTTTGTACGGTTCATGTGATGATAAACAATTTTAAATAAATTATACTAAAAAATAGTCTAGACATTTCAAGGAACAAATAATGGCTAATCATTTAGTCTGCATAGATGAAAAATCAAGAGATTTTGATAAGGAAATCCTCAAAATCGTTCAACTTTGTACTCATTACACTTTGGCTATTTGTAATTTTTTCTGATAATTTTTATGATTCATAAACACTTAATCCTGGACCCCATCAGACGATCATATATTATACCTACATTATTAAAATTTGTTGTTTTTATTTCAAATCATAAAAAAATCTTTTAGGGTGTCTTCTAAGAATGAAAATTAGAAATCACGTGCTAACAGTGGGTGAGTCCTTTATTTAACAAGTAAATATAAAAGCATAGGAACTTTTGAATAGATAAAAAAAGCAAACATTTATTATGTAAACGTATTCACTTAATTATTGACGTAACCATTTAAAAAGCAATCCAACAATTTACATATATTATACACATATAAGTAAAGTATTATGATAGTATGAAGAAGAGAAGGCATATATAACCCAGCACCTGTTGAAATTTCCCACGATTCACACCGGAAGTCCAATTATACACAAAAAAACAACACCACCTCTCTTATATGTATTACCAACAATGTAAAAATTTACTCACTTCTTCTCTCTGATTATTATTATTCCAATCATCTTTTTAAAATATTTATTGTTTTGCTTTCTTATTATTATATAAATTTTTAGTATATTTATTTTACAACTTTGCGTGTTTTGATTTCCTGCATCTCTTCGTGTCGACGTTTAGAAAATCATTAACTTTTTTTTCAAACAAAAAACATTTCTAAAATTATATCTTTATCGTAACCTACTGAAATGCTCTATTAAATGAAGAAAAAATTGGATTTTCCGCTATTTTAAGAAAATTTTTTAGTTGTCATCTTCTTTTTGTTAAATTTACATTGTAAATATTATTACAATAATAATCATTGTCGAATAAATTTGTGGGAATAAAAGAATAAAATGATTCAGCTGAAAATATAATCGCCCACACGAATAACATTATAGCATTCCTTGATAATTTGCAATTTATATTAAAAATATCAGATTTCTTTTAACGATTAAATCATCATCTTCTTAAAAATCCTGTACGAAAAACTTAAACAAACACACACACAAGAATTAATTAAACTTTGTGTGTGGTAGTTATGTTTATACAATAAGTATCACCATTCCCAGTACTCCTCGAGGGCTAAAACGAATGAAACAAGTAGCCAATTATTATACAGAAGAAATTTTTTCTTTTTGTTGTAATCGCCTTTACTTGTGCCTTCTACATTAATAATAGTTATATAGGTTTGACCGACAATGATTGTAAATTGGTGGATAATTGTGGGAGAGTGTTCCATCCATCCATGTTACACACCGGACACCATTCAATCAGTTAACGGAAGCGGTAATCAAAGCGGCCACGGCCACAACAACACAACAACTCGCGTTGCCTGTATGTGTATGTTGTATGTGTGTGTATGATTATTATAATATGATATACCAATCTTGGTTGCTGCGGATTCTCACGCTGAGGCTGATGCACGAGCCCCCCACGCCTACCAACTTAATATACCCACATTAACACTAAACTCCTACGCAATTTCAAATCTATTATCAAACATAATACATAGTAGATTACTACTTTATTAATTAAACAGGCTTCTTGATTGAAAAAAAAAAACAAAACTATAAGTATTATTGTTCGTAACCATGGAAATGGACACACGAAAAACTGTTTATTCCTATTCTTTGCATTGTTATCTCATTCGTGTGCTCTTTTAACTATATCACCCAATTTTTTTTCATACATAATGTTATACATTGTGCCTAACACACACATACATACGGTATATATCGAAAATCTTTTCAGCTATGTACATATTTATTGCTATCCTTTTCTAGGCCAGGTGCTGCTGCTCTGGCTGGTGTGGATGGCTTCTTATATACACTTATGTTTAGGCATCTGTGTGTGTGTATAAGTGTGGTATAGTCCGTGGGAACGTTCTCAAGCTAGACATCCCACGAGAGGGTCCCCTCTGACTACTACTATGACGACGTTTTGTCGTTCGTCAAGAAATCTTTTCTTCTTTCCATTCTCTTTCTATTCTATATAGTAATATAATAATGTATACACACAATTTTGTATAAATTGGTGTAAAAAGGTTTTGCCGTGTGCGCTACTCGTACTATTCTTCTTCTTCTTCGTGTTCGGCGGCGGATGATGATGATGGGCACGTTGTTGGCGCGTTCCGGACGAACGTCCGACGCGTTTTCTTACAAGTAGGGATGCTGAAGGGATGTTATATTTCCTTCTATTCATCATCTCTTCTTTTACCTTTGATGGTCAAAAATAAAAATTTCTCACGGATTTTTAAGTGCATACAAAATATTAAATTTAAAACAGAATAAAAAACAACACAGAAGATTTTTAAAAAATAATTTGTAGTCACGAAACATCAGTGGTGCGATTATGGGAATGCATTTTGTTTTTAATAAAAAACAATATAATTTTCAACGAAAAACTGCTTTTTAATGCAAAAAACTCAAATTACATGAACAAACTATATAATTTCTCTTTATTTAGCAGAAAAAAAATTATATATACATTTCTATTCCCAGCTACTAGAATTTCACATTGTTTATCATCATTTTATAAAATCGAACAAATAAAATAATCATTATCTTCGTATAATAATATTTTAACATATATACATTGTAATTAACATAATTAACAGCTTACAGGATATTATTCATTAATTGAAATGAAAAATAAACTATTAATCTACTATATTTATACGTCATAAAACCGTGAAATCAAAATATGTACCTTGTTCTCACGATTATATACAACAAGAGAGAAAATATATCGTTATTTTACCGGTATATTTTCGTTATCGATCAATACAAATTTTTCATTTTTTCAAAATTAACGTTTTTCATTACTTTTTTTAGCTTTCCAACCTAATTATAGACGCCTATGTAAATTACTTACTAATAAAGTCTATTTTCTAATAATAAAAAGGGTATTTTAATTAAATCACCCATTATATCATCAATTCGATATTTTAATCAAATATTGGAAAAAGTCCAAAAGATCGACTAATAAAAAACTTAATTACACTTCATCACTGAGATAATTTTCAATCGATGGACTTTGTTCCAACATTTCCTTTACAAGAATTTTCATTGGGAAAACAATTTGGTAATTACAAGAAAAAAAATTACAACCCTTATGTATAATAAAATGTATTAAAGTGAGACAAAAAAAAATGAAAATATACATGCCCTCTTCTAAACTATGAATGAAAACATTCCCCCACTTGGCTCCCGGAACCAAACGTATAAAACTAAAATCCACCGAGTTGTTGCACATCATTCACTCCGAAGTATTACCGCAAGGCAATATAACTCTCGAGAGACATATAAACTGTCGTGTTGATTTCGTAATTCTTTTGTGAACTTCAAAAAAATATAATAAAATGGCACCAACCCCATATATGGTAACCAGTGAATATAGTGAGGAGCCAATATCGCGCACCTATCAATACCGTAAAGTGATGAAACCAATGCTGGAACGTAAACGACGTGCCCGAATCAATCGTTGTTTGGATGAATTAAAAGAACTAATGGTAACAGCATTACAAAGTGAAGGTGAAAATGTGTCGAAATTGGAAAAAGCTGATATATTGGAATTAACTGTTAGACATTTACATAATTTAAAACGACAACATCAACTAGTACTGCCACAAGAACAATCGTATGCTGACCGTTTCCGTGCTGGTTTCACGCAATGTGCCCAAGAAGTGACACATTTTATAACACAACCATCGGAAATTATCGATCCAATGGCTGGTAGAAAATTGTTACAACATCTTGGAGCTTGTGTTAGACAATTGGATAATGTTGCACAGAATTTAACAACAAACGGACCATCAACCACAACAACATCAACAACGTCGCCACCACCACCACAAGTTTATTCAAATATTGTCACTATTCAACATACGCAAAAAGGTGGACTTTTAAGAAAAACAACATGTTCACCTCAACTGGCCACCGATGTGAAAAATTCCATGTGGAGGCCATGGTGATTCAATCCAAAAAATAAAAAATGTTCTCAAATTATTATTTGCAATTACGTAGTTAAGTTTTTAGTTAATGGTCTTCCAAATTGTTTAGTTAAGTTTTTTTATTATTATCTTAAATCACAGTATACGTAGGAATGATTTTCAAATAATATTGTATATAATAATCAATTTAGCTTTATTACTGTGATATTTAGTTTTATAATTAAAATAGAAAATTTTAAATCATTTCCTAAAGAAGATGTTATATTAAAAAAAGAAAAATTATTAACAATTGTTGTATATTTTTGTACCTGACTGATTTTTATAATTTTTATATTGTAATATCGAATAAAATATTTTTAAATAGATATAAATCTTTTATTTTCAATATTCATTACATTTTCAAAAAAAAAACATTTTGAACTTTGAATTTACAAATAAAAATCGAAAATCTTAACAACTAAGTCCATCTATACTTGATGCTGTGAACTTTGTAATACTTTTTCAAAATTATTCCATACGAATTAAAACTTTCCCAACATTTTTCCGTTCAGCAAGAACTTTTGTTGCTTCAACAATATCATCCATTAGAAAAATTGAATGAATTACCGGTTTTATTTGATCATTTTCAATTAATTCGTACAAAATATTTAATGTGCGGCGCACTTTTTCCGGATCCGTTTCCAATAAAGTACCTAAATGTAAACCAGCAACAATTTGATTTTTAACAATTAAACGTTCTAATGGTACATTTGCAACAATATCTAAAAATGTTAACGAACTTTCGTTTTGTACAAAATTATTAGCACCAAGTATAACAATACGTCCAAGTGGTTTTAACAATTCACATAAAAAATCTAGTATTTTTCCACTTTGATTCGTCAATATTATATCAAATTTTTCATCACAATTTTTAATTTCGTCACCAAACGTTTCATTTGGGAAAAATGTGTCGATTTGAAGATTTTTTGCTTGTTCTTGTTTGTGTCTCGACCCAGTACCAAATATTTTAACATTGTTAACGGTTCTAGCTAATTGTACAGCAGCACATCCTACACCACCTTGAAATTTATAAAGAAATTAACAAAACGTGACTAACCACTAGAAAAAAACCCAAATACCAGTGCATGAAAGTATCAGAATTGATTCATGTTCTTTCAAATTACCAATATCGAATAAAGAAAAATACGCTGTAAGATAATTAACGAAAAATGCGGCACCAATTTCCAAAGAAAAATTATCTGGCAAAGGAAAACAGTGTTTAGGTGATACGTGGACCTTTTTCCTAAATAACCCTCCATTATAATTGTAACAAACGACCTTCTGACCCACCTATACAGAGTAAATCCATGTAAAATTGATAAAAAGGAAATCCTTGAATTTATATTTACTTTCAAATTATCGGAATCTTTTGGTGGATTTGTTACAATTCCTGAACATTCTATACCTAAAACGAATGGAAATTCGTCTTTTGGTATCATACCAAGTCTAGTATATACATCGGCGAAATTTAGGCCCCCATATTCAACTTTAACTTCCACATTATCGTCCAAAGGCCCCAAAGGAAATTCTTCCACCTTATAAATTTATTTCTAAATAATTTAATTATTTTTTAACGGAAATTTAATTACCGAAAGGGCCTCATAACCTCCAAACTTTTTAACAACAACTGATTTACTCATCATTAAACAAACTCTTTAGTTTGCATAAAAAAACTATTCGATTTTAAGTTATGTTCGCAAATTTAAATCGGGATTATGTATTATTCTATAGGCAATTAACAAAACTAAAGTAACTAGATAACACCAAGTACCGCAAATATGTCCGACATGAGTAAGACAAGGAAGTAGTAACTAGCCCCCGTTTGTAGTTACTTTTATTTTATAACTAAAAAATATATAGAAACTTTTTGTTTTCTATGTTGATTGTATAGTGCTTTTATGTTTATCACTGAACGTTTTTGACAGTTAATGTCAAAGTACTCCATGTGATTGTGAGTTGATATTATTTGTTATTTATAAACTTTTATTTCATTTGTAGCTTTTTAACATCTTTTTCGTGAAAATATTAGTGTAAATATAGTATTATAAGTTTATGTATATATATTTGTAAATAAATAAACTGTGTAAATAAGTGAATTATAAACATTATGCCAGGTTGTAGTGTAAAAGACTGTTTTAACAGCAGTGTAAAAGGTTTCAAGTTGTTTAAACTTCCTGGAAGATCTGCTGAGAGAAAACAAGAATGGCTAAAT